>JAJONR010006144.1:0-64594 GCA_029582245.1 Solanum etuberosum | reverse complement strand
TATATATATATATAGAGTCTCATATTACACTCTTCATCAAATACTTACAAACATCAATACTAAAATTCATTCTTTTTTTTCAATACTTTTTCCTATACTTGTCGATCTCAATGGAATATGTTGATGAATTTTTCGCGTTAGAGAAAATCAGAACTCATCTTCTCGGAGAATTTTCACCGAAAACTTTGAAATTTGGGGCGGAATTAACGGGTAGTAAGTGTAGTGATACTGTGACGGAGAGTTGTAATTCTGATTCTCTTCCGTTTGATTTTTTCTCTGATATTGAAGCTGATTTCTTTCAATTTGGAACTGGAGTTTCTAATTCGAGCTCCGAATCAGCTAATTCGGTACATAATCGAACAAGTTCTGTTAAACTTGAATCGGAGCCGTCGATTTCAAGCTCCGATTATGAGGAGAATCAGAGTAAATCGGAACCTCAAATATTCATCGATCTCACTTCACCAAAATCGACGAAATCGAGTAGCGCTAGTGATCGGAAACCTTCACTGAAAATTGATTTACCTCCGGTGAAGAAATATGAATGGATCGATTTCGGTAATTCGTCTCACTCGAATCCGATTGTTGCGGTTCCCGTTCAACAGACGAGGAAAGCTGAAGAGAAGAGGCATTACAGAGGAGTGCGACAGCGGCCATGGGGAAAGTACGCGGCGGAGATTCGAGATCCGAGACGCCGCGGTTCTAGAGTTTGGCTTGGAACATTTGACACAGCAATTGAAGCGGCGAAGGCTTACGATAAAGCTGCATTTACGATGCGAGGAAGTAAAGCGATACTGAATTTTCCTTTGGAGGTAGGGAAGACTCTGTCGTATTCAAGCTCCGCCGTGGAAGGCGGCGTGAAGCGGCGGAGAGAATCGGCGGAAACTGAAGAAGAGAAGGTAGTGAAGAAGTGTAAGGAAGAGGAGTCATGGTCATTAACGCCGTCAAGTTGGAATTTCGTTTTTGAACAGAATTGTAACGGAATGTTTAACCTCCCTCCATTATCACCGTTATCTCCTCACTTGGGATGTTCGCAGCTTATTCAAATATGAGTGACTATAAGAGCAATACATTATGAATCTACTCTATGATTATATGTATATGAAATAACAAAGTACCCGCTTGTTCATACTTCATACTATTCTTTCATGTCTACTGCTTAAATACGTATTCAAGATTCATACAACGACAACACACTCAGTGTAATTATATTAATACTATGGGGGTAGTGAACATTGAAACTTTGAGCTGAATTTGAACACCATTATCATCTTCCATCGATGTTTGATACTCATTTTGAAATTCTGACTCATTCAAATTTATGTTACGTAAGGTTTATCAGAGGGAGAACTGTTTTCTATTGTCATTTTTCCCATACCCAAACTGTAAATTAGGTAGGTGTTCGATAAATATTCCTAGTTTAGCTGAGGATCTATCATAAACAATTTTTCTACCTTCACTAGGTATGCCAAAATCTGCATACTTTCTACCTTTTTTAGATTCTACTTGTGAATTTCACTGGATATGTTGTACGTTGTTGTTGTAACACTACATTACATATACGTAGCCAAGTTCATAAGTTTTCATCGAACGGTACTTGTGCACAAACTAAAATCATGAACTCGAACAAGTATTGGAATATTGTTTACCCTAAAGTGCAAGCAAGCAATGGATTTCTAGAAGTGAAGCAAAAGTGAAATGTTCGAGAAATACTCAACAGAGAAGAAATAAATACGTGTTACGTTTACCGTGTACGTCAATAATTACTTGAGGAAACTGCAATTTCAATTTTCGAAGTCAAAAGAGATAAATATTGCAAAAGTCTATCTAATTAAAACATTACTAGTACTTAGTATTACTATATACTTATTTTTTATTAATAAGAAGATGTCAACGTGGCAGCAAAGAAGAGCAAGTGAAATAGATCGTTTGAACTAATCAGCATTGTGGTAGAGTAGTTCTTGGTTTGAATTTTTTAGACGAATGTGCTTTTGTTAGGAAATGTTTTATCTTTAATATGAAATTTTTCAACTCAAATCTTAAATATAAATATCGAACATCAAATATAAAAAAAAAAAAAGAAAAAAAAAAAGAAATATGAATTCAAAATACTTTGTCAAAATTAAGAACCTCTGACCCAAACAAAAAAGATATTTCAAAGTTATTCACATGGTTCTAAAATTCTTTCTATATTGAGTAAGCTTTTCAATTTTAATATTTTACTGAACAAATTTAAAGGACTATACATATCTTTAATTTATAAATATGGAATTGAAAATTCTTCTTATATTTCTTAAACAGTCAAACTAAGACGCTTAAGTTGAGATGAAAAAATAAGTATTAGTTTCTCTCACTCTGTCCATTTTTACTTATCGATTATACTAAAATTAGATGTCTACTTTAAAAAATTAAAATAACTTATCACTTATTTTATAATATATCCTTATTATTAATCATAGTTATTTTTCAATATATATCTCAAAATATTAATTTATTATATTTAAAAATAATATAATAAAATTATTGTTCTGTCTAATGCTTCGAATGTGTCAAAACGGAGGAAGCAGAACTTATTACGTTTACTCCAAGAAAGACATGTTTTATTAGACACTGATAAACTCAGAATTTTTACTAAAAAATTTAACATATTTATTATATATGTATCATATAATTTTAAGTTTATGTCAATAATTTAATTTTCTATCAAAAAGATTCGGATGAATACCTCAATCCTTACTAGCTCGGCCCCTATCGATGGTTATGTTAGCATCTGCATGTTATTTGTCTCTGACTATTTTTGTGCTTTGCTGTTACGTTGAATAAAAGACAACGAGAGGGGTCTCCATGCATGTATTATTTTATTGTTGGTGGTGTCAAATTTATCCTAATATTTTTTATCTCTATTCTATTATATTAATTTGGGGCCTTTAATTTATTTTGTTGACTTTGAACACATATATCATGTTGTTTGACTTAGACAAATTACCAATCTTTTTTTTTGTTGGGTTCTGCCATAATTTTCTTATCTTATTTGAAGTTTATTTTTTTTCTAAAAGAAAAGACAAAACATTACCATAAATATTTTTACTTTTCATGAAAAGAAAATATAATTTTCTTCCATATCTGGATTACTCCTTCCTTAGAGGAAATATTTGGAATGCTATAAATTGAACACACCTCTTCTCATATCATGAACAACAATAGAATCCACAATGTAATTGTCTAGAGACTTTTGTTTATGGGAGATTTATTCTCTCAACAGTTTTAGTATTTCCTTTTATATTACTTTTTCATATAATAATATTATATTTTTAGTATAAGTTTTGTCATCTAATTTATTATCATATGATTTGCATTGTAAGCTTCCACGTGACGCTTTAATCACTTTTGAACTTAACATTTTTTGCTCGTCGCTCCGGATGTTCGAAATCCACATTAAAGCTCCAACTAAATCTGGATCACACATTATAGGGTTCATTCGGAGGTGGCGCTTTCAACAGAATTTTCTTCATATCGAGGGCTCGAACTTGAGAAATCTAACTAAGAGTGAATCAGTCTCACTGCACCACAATTCATGTTGATGGATCCAGCAAGACTTGACTATTACTAAATAGTTTTAAGTTTGTGGCTCTCTCTTCTTCGTTTTTTATATATATCTCTCTTGTACTTCTTCCGTTTTAGTTTAATTTTTTATGTTTGATTAGATAAGAGTTTAAGAAAATAAATAAATAAATTTTATCCTCTGTTTATTTTTTGTAATTTATTTAATTTTTTATATTTGATTAGATAAGAGTTTGAGAAAATAAAAAATAAATTTTATCCTCTGTTTATTTTTGTAATTTATGAAACTTTTTAGACCGATAACAATCTAAAGATCATTTTGAAGCAAATTGAAATTTGTATAAAAAGATAATAAACCATAGTTTATTATATTTTCATTAATATATGTACGAGTAAGCATTAGTCCTGAATCTAATATTGTTTCAAAGGACAATTTTTCGACTATATTTACACACTTTTAGTCGTTTAGTAATAGAAACAAAAATCTGAATGATGACCTAAAAAGGGGTATTTGTGTATATCAATTATTAAAATCGTGAAAATTACACTTAATTAACTTGAAAATGAATGATCAAAGTTTTGAACCATGCTTGCCTCGTGAGATAACCGGTAAAAATTTAAAATTTGTTAACATCAAAGTAAGGCGAATGGGATCAAAAGTTTAAATTACACCCCTCAAAAGCGGGAAAAATTTATCGCACCAGATATATACACCAAGCCAATACATGGAAATTGCATTAGTTTGGATTTAAATTTATACGTCCATGCGGATAAGTTTTAGCCCTCAAAAGCTATTCATGACTTTGGGCCAAACCAAAATGTGGGCCGCACCATATTAGAGTTTGGGCTGAGTAGGAAAGCTACATATGAACAAACTTTGGAAGTTTATAGGTCCTTTTCATGATATTTGATTTAAGGAAAACTATACAAATTACACTCATGAGGTAAAGTATTTAACCAAATTAGATTCAATCCAATATATTTATTCTGATTGGACTTTCAAACTATTTACTTGATTGCTCCCCCTGGTTCTATTCATTGAACCACTGCTAAATACTCTGATGGTATCTACATACTCTGATAGTATCTATATACTCTGATAGTATCAATCACTAATTGAACATTGTTTTCCCTGAAACACTTTCAGTTTCTCCTTGATGAGTAGTGTTTTCACTAAAGCACTACTTCTTCCTCTTTGATACCACCAAAGTGTGTATATATACTCTGATGGTATCAAACGGTAAACACGAATTAGTAGTTAAAATCGGATGGAGGGGGGGGGGGTTATGAAAGTAATGGAGTAGGCGCTGATAAATAGGTTCCTTTTTGGTGTGAGTATTCTTTTCCCTTTGATTTAATTATTTAACATTTCTAACCTTTATTTGTTAGATTATTAGAATGGTCAAAGTAAAGGATGAACAAAACATATTGGATAATCAGATGCTTAACAAAGTTTTAATGTCTCATTATGCTTCTTGCCTCCTTTAAAACAAATTAAGAAGTTGACATGCAACATCTTAACGCATATGGTGTCTTTGTATGGTACTATTCAATAAAGATCAATAAAACAAAAGCTCTCAAGCAATAATTTAATTCCTGTGCCAATCAGATTTTCTAAGAATCCATCATTGGATCATTCTAAGAATTTCTTGTTACCATTTTATGTCTCTTTTTTCTCCTTATTTTTATTCCATAGAAATTATCCCCATATTCTAGTTAAAACTCGAGGCTTGTCTTATAATTTTTCTTTATTTCATTCGTATTAAATCATGGGAAACTTTCAAAAAAACAAACATTAGGCCTTAAATAGGATTCTTTAGTTACAGTTTCACTATTTACAATTCGCAGCTACATTTTAGTTTGCTACGCCTTTTTATTTTTTGAATTTTTTTGCGGTTTTCGGAGAAAAAAATATAATATAAATATAAATTGATTTGTATCAAAATAAATACAAATTAGGAGGAAATTAAAGAGGGGAGCGGGATCAAGAGAGGGGGAGAGAGAGGACGAATACATGTTGTATTCTTTGTATGACGAATACAATTGATCATACATAATACAAATACAATTGATATAAAACACAAATATAGTTTTTCAAATAAAATTGATATAAAATATAAATCTCTCACCTATATTTAATTGAATTGATACATAATACATTTGAAGGAGAGGATGAATGCATATTGTATTCGTGTGAATCACAAATACAATTGATACAAAATCCAAATATAGTCGATACAAAATACAAAAATAGTTTTTCGAATATAATTGATATAAAATACAAATCTCTCACCTATTTTTGATTAAATACAATTGATACATAATACATTTGGATGGATTTCTTCTTATTGGCAAGGACAAGAGGGAGGGAGGGAGAGAGAGAGAGGAGAAAAAATTGCTATAAAATTCTACATATCAATGTTTGCCTTGTTGCATATTAAATATGAGGATATCTAGTTTACAAAATATGTACAAAATATATAGATAGTGCATATTTTATATGAACTATAATATAATATACGATATACAACATATATATTAATAATATATATTTCGATTATATTAGTAAACTTATTATTCGATGGATATATATATCTGTAACTTTCTCTTTAAAATATTTTATTATAACAAGAACGTACAACTCACTACGTTTTGTACTATCATTTTAATGGTATTCTTGGGAGATAGTGATCTTACTAGATACTCCTAATTGATTGCAAGTACAATGTTCTTCTTGTCACTTAAGGCACCAATGACAAATCTCTCTCCACAAAGATGAATAATTAAATAAAAAGGATTCCAAAATTGTTAGAATATGTTTTGTGTAGCAAGATATGTTTAATTGATTCATGAATATGTATTGGATGGACACAAAAGATTGTGAAAGATTAAATTGAGGTTGTTGTAAAAATTCATAAATTTCAAATTCTTATTCATTTACGCCGACAAGTCTCGTACTGAGGTAAAGCTATACTTAATAGCAATTTCATATTAAGGGCCCAAACATGGAAACTTAAATCTTCTCATTTTACGGAGAAAAATCTAATTAGGCATTATTTGGACATGATTTTAAATCATTAATTTGAAATCAGGTTGATTTGAAATTAGAAATTTTATTTGGACATACAATTTGGATCTTAAAAATTGTATTTCCCCCCTCATAAATATGAAACAGATCAATTTGTGAAAACTTTTAAAACGTTTCTAAGTCTTACAATTTTACCAAATGATTATAAATAAATACTTGTAAATTTTGAAACACACATAATTCTACAAAGTTTTACTAGTACAAATAAATCAACTACACTATTCTTTAATGTCATCTTTCAACATGCTATATTCAATCTCTTCACGTTGAGCATGATTTTGTTTTGCAAAATTTCAAATTATAATTTTTTTGAGCTCCAAATTACCCGAGAAATAGGGGCAAGCCTTTTTACAGGTTGTTTGATTTTTATTACGTAAATAGTCCAAAATCATTTGCAGTTACCAAACAAACTTGTGTTATTTCTTTGTCCCTTCCCTTTTATGGCCATAGCCATAAATGTGTGGAAAAAAAAAAAGTGAAAGAAGACAGCCATGGATGTGTTGTTGACGGAGGATCAGAAGCTTAGTAGAGTAACTCATTATGTGTTGTCATTTGAGAAAATCCCAATGCATTTTGTTAAAGATACAAACAATGCTGTTTTCCTTTATTTATTCAACGGAGATTCCTACTTCATTACTCCTCCCTCTCTCTTCTCTCAACTCACTACGGTAATTACCAATTTCTTAATTTCTCTACACTTCAATATTACTATTAGGTAGTAAACCTTTGTTTTTTCGACAACGATTTAAGTTGACGTAAGATTTTTGGCCGAGTAAGTACTGAGTTGTTTTCTGAGATGATCACTCAACTAATAATAGTTATCATCTCAGGTTAATATTAGTTGAATGACCATATAAGAAATCAATCTCGTACGTGCCATTTTTATCAGGTTACCAACTAATGTTTATCATGGAAATTCAGCTGTAATTACCACGTAGGATGTATATAAGTTCAACTCTTTCAAGAAGGTTTATGGAGTTTTTTTATTTCGTTGGTAAAAGATTGAGTCTTGGTAGTTGGTACTATCTGTTATGAATAATACATTTTAATCAGAAGTGCTAGAATTTGATGCAATAATAATTCTGAGCTACAGAAATTTGTGTGTAACTTTGAGGTGTTGTCTCAAGATTAAAATGTTGGTTTTATGAAAACTTATCATTTGTGCATAGTCATTTAGAAAAACTCAGGTAAAATAAATCACTAAACAAAATTTGATTGAAGAATGAAGTACTCCTTTTCCTTATGCTAATCTTCTTTCGAGTTCACCTATTCGAATAAGAATCTATTTCTGTTGTGAAAAAAAGTTACATTGTCAGGTCGTTTAAAAGTAATTGCAGATAACTTTTTATAGCAAAGCATAGATTGGTAATCTGTAAAACATGGTGTATTACCTGTTGTAACATGTAAAATTACACCGATAGTGTGAGTTATTCCTCAAGATTTATGTTAAAAGTGATTTAATGGAACATTTTTCAAATGTAGATCTTTTGTCAATTGTTGGCTGGGGGTCCAATCAATTGAGCTACCATGGGAACAGAAAAGACAACCACTACTCTGGAGGCTATCAACAATGAGACTGTTGATCTGGTAAACTTTAGTTTTAAGTATTACAAAAGCAATGAATTGTACTAAATGATGCAGACTAATGTATATATTGTGTCTAATTCTCGATACAAGTATTAGTCGTGATGAAAAAAATTGTCGTTGATGAGATACGAATGAGAATGTTCTGACCTTAATCTATTATATATTCACTTGACAGGAAAACATTCCTATTAAGGAGGTTTTTGAGAATCTGAAATGTACAGAAGAGGGACTCAACTCCGCGGAGGTTGAGAAACGTCTAAATGTGTTTGGTCATAACAAACTCGAAGAGAAAAAGGTCTCTCATCTTCAATAGATACAATCCTTTTCCGCCTTGAAGAAATTCCTCTAACTTGTATGTATATCTAAATATATATCTTTTCCACCCTGCATTTGACAGGAGAGTAAAATACTGAAGTTTTTGGGATTCATGTGGAATCCTCTTTCATGGGTAATGGAAGCAGCAGCAATCATGGCTCTTTTTCTTCCACATGGAAAGGTAGATTACTTTGTGTTGGTTACAAATTTGCATTAACGCCTTTTTGAGCTGAGGGTATATACGTTGTTGTTGTTGTTGTTGTCGTCTTCAAGAATTTAGAAATAACTGATGTTTGTTGTATTATTTTTTGTTACAGCACAAGGGAGTTGATTATCAAGACTTTGTTGGCATTGTTGCACTACTTATCATAAACTCAACAATTAGTTTTATAGAAGAGAATAACGCTGGAAATGCGGCTGCTGCTCTTATGGCTCGGTTAGCTCCAAAAGCCAAGGTCAGATAAGTAGCTCGAAATACCATGACCTCTTCATGTAATTATTAAGGTTGCAATAGACTAATAGTCCAAGAATATTCATTCATATGTATCAGGTTTTACGGGATGGGAAATGGAATGAAGAGGATGCAGCTGTGTTGGTTCCTGGAGACATCATTAGCATAAAACTCGGGGATATAATTCCAGCTGATGCACGTCTACTTAACGGTGATCCATTGAAAATTGATCAGGTATCAGTTGAATCATTCGTCTATGTCACAAGCAACTCGGCCTGAACGACTGGTGTTTAATTAAGCGTGTTTCCCTGCAGTCTGCTCTTACAGGAGAGTCACTTCCAGTTACCAAAAATCCCGGTGATGGTGTATACTCTGGGTCAACATGTAAACAAGGTGAACTAGAAGCTGTTGTTATTGCTACCGGAGTTCACACTTTCTTTGGAAAGGCTGCTCATCTCGTGGAAAATACTACACACGTTGGACATTTTCAGAAGGTGAGGAGCACATATATTCTACTCGCAATTCCTTTATGCTAGGACCGAAAGCCACTAGTCATAACTAATCTTATTTGATGGTTTCAGGTATTAACTTCTATTGGTAACTTTTGCATCTGCTCTATTGCAACTGGTATGATCATTGAGCTCATTGTAATATTTGGGGGACAACATCGACATCCTCGTGAAGCTGTTGACAGCCTTCTTGTTCTGCTCATTGGTGGAATTCCCATTGCCATGCCAACGGTTCTCTCCGTAACTATGGCAATTGGTTCTCATCGATTATCTCAGCAGGTGTGTTGAGTTCTCGGTGTAATTTATCGATTTTGTAGATATGACGAAAGTTTAAACTGTTTCTAGAGTATCTGAAAATTTTAATAACTGACAAGTAACTGATACCGCACATAATTGCAGGGAGCTATCACAAAAAGAATGACAGCTATAGAGGAGATGGCGGGGATGGATGTCTTGTGCAGTGATAAAACTGGCACTCTAACTTTAAACAAATTATCAGTGGACAAAAATCTGATTGAGGTAGTCCTTAAATCCTCTTTTAAAAGCTGTTTATCAGATGTGACATATCACCAAACTAAACCAATACTATGAGGGTCCTTACCGGATCAGATGATAAATATTGTCTCATAACGATAAGTGATAACCATTAGATCGGAATGTCTCTTGACTTCTGCAAATTAGATTCTGGAACACATATTCGAAATCCCATAGCTGACATAGTGTAAAAATGTGGTATAATCACTACTTATTTAGTACCTTTTTTTAATTGTGTTGCTTTAAGCTATTAAAATGTCAAAAATAGTGCATAGCACTAAGATTAGCAATATAAACTACACTCTTCACATCATGGCATAAGATAGTTCCTAGATTTATACGGTCAATAAGTGGTTCAAGCAAGAACTTCATCGTTCAGAACAAATTATACAGACTAATAATGATAGATGAAACTTCAAGGGGGCGAGTAAATTGTTCATATATTGCATTTGTCCTGAGCAACAAGCAGCTTTTCATCAAACTATATTGCCAAATTCTTATAGGTTTTTGCGAAAGATGTTGAAAAGGACATGGTAGTTTTGATGGCTGCCAGAGCTTCCAGGCTGGAGAACCAAGATGCAATTGATACTGCGATAGTATCCATGCTTGCTGACCCTAAGGAGGTACATGCTGCAACTCTTCGGCTTTTATTTTCTTCGTCCTTAAGCAACTTGAAAAAATGTTCACTTCTATATAGAACTTTTTTAAAGCATTTCTGATGCATTTGAATGGACAAGAACCCTCTCATGCAAGTCTCTCTTTAGCTACTAAACTTTTATGCAACTCTTTTATCAATTTGTTACTGTGAAAAAGACTAATATTGTTCTATTTGACTGATTTTCATGGAAGGCACGAGCTGGTATTACAGAGGTTCATTTCCTTCCGTTCAATCCAACTGATAAGAGGACAGCTCTTACCTACCTAGACAGCGCCGGTAAAATGCACAGAGTGAGCAAAGGTGCACCAGAGCAGGTAGAGGCTGTATGCTTTTAATAATTAATATCACTTTTCAGTCAATTTAGAGCATATGACAGTTAAGATTGTGATTTTTGGTTTGTTTCCATCACAACGGTGGAATGCAGTACACATAGTTATTCTAACACTTATTAAACTCTTCCTATCATATATTCTCTGTAACTTTTAGATTTTGAACCTGGCTTGGAACAAATCAGACATTAAAAATAGAGTCCATTCAGTGATAGATAAGTTTGCTGAGCGTGGGCTTCGATCTCTTGCAGTCGCTCGCCAGGTAATTAGGCCACTGACTTGTCAATTTCAGTGAAGTTGTTATTTACAAGATGATGACTGTTGTGAGTTTATTCTTCATATAGGAAGTACCAGAAGGTACAAAGGATAGTCCTGGTGGCCTTTGGGAATTTGTTGGTCTTCTCCCTCTGTTCGATCCACCACGTCATGACAGTGCTGAAACAATTAGAAGAGCTCTCGAACTTGGAGTTAGTGTTAAGATGATTACAGGTTTGCTCAACAGATAGTCCTTTTACATTGTTACCTTTTCTCGCTATAATGCAAAACAGCTGTTAATTCTCAACTGGTATTTGTACTCATATTCTAGCTGACTTGTGGTATTTTTACCAGGTGACCAGTTAGCTATAGGTAAAGAAACTGGGAGACGTCTTGGGATGGGAACGAACATGTATCCTTCATCATTTTTGCTTGGAGAACAAAAGGATTCTTCAGCTGCAGTCCTTCCAATTGAAGAACTCATTGAAAGCGCTGATGGATTTGCCGGTGTCTTTCCTGGTAAGTAGAGCAAATTACTCCCTATGTTTCAATTTGTTTGTCTTACTTTCCTTGTAGTCCATTTAAAAAAGAATATCTCTTTCCTTTTTTGGCAACTTTTTAGTTTCAACTTTCCACTTGACGTGTTTATGACCACAATCAAAACTCTTCTTTACTTTCTTAAACTTCATGCAAGTCAAAACCAGATATATAAATTGAAACGGAGGGAGTAGAGACTTTGAGATCCTTATTTTGTATCATAATCTGTATATGTTACTCCTTGCAGAGCACAAGTACGAAATTGTGAGAATCTTACAAAGCAGGAAACACATTTGTGGTATGACTGGTGATGGAGTAAATGATGCACCTGCACTGAAGAAAGCCGATATAGGAATTGCTGTAGCAGATGCAACAGATGCAGCTC
Organism: Solanum etuberosum; assembly: GCA_029582245.1. Taxonomy (NCBI): domain Eukaryota; kingdom Viridiplantae; phylum Streptophyta; class Magnoliopsida; order Solanales; family Solanaceae; genus Solanum; species Solanum etuberosum. Next base: position 52,388 of record JAJONR010006144.1, on the reverse strand, counting down.
GGGGTGCTTCGGATATAGTTCTGACTGAACCAGGACTAAGTGTTATTATCCATGCTGTATTGACTAGCCGTGCCATTTTCCAGAGGATGAAAAATTACACAGTTAATAAAAATTCCACTTACTTCATCCCACAGAGAAAATTAAACTAGTACTTTTAAGTATATCTTTACATGGTACTAATTCTTAATCTTTCATTTGTCCAGATATATGCAGTGTCCATCACAATCCGTATAGTGGTAAGTTACCCTGAGTCATTACATTCTGGAAGATAAACTATATGCGTGATAAAAGAAGGAGAACATATTCCTTCCTCTCTTTTGCAAAATGTAACTCATGTTTGTGATGATCAAACAGTTAGGATTCATGTTGCTGACTGCATTTTGGAAATTCAATTTTCCCCCATTTATGGTCCTTGTCATTGCCATTCTTAATGACGGTGAGGGCTCACATGCGTCTTTTAATTTCATAACTTTGCAAGATTGATGATATTTTGTTTATTGAACAATCGTAAACTGTTTGCAGGCACAATCATGACTATATCCAAGGACAGAGTCAAGCCATCTCCACTTCCTGACAGTTGGAAGCTCAGTGAAATATTTGCAACAGGAATTGTGCTAGGCAGTTACCTCGCCTTGATGACCGCTTTATTCTTCTATTTAACTTTTGAGACCAGCTTCTTCGCGGTACTTGCCCCTTGTTACATCTACGCAACTTGGATAACTATTGAACAATGAATTAAGCTGATCATGTTCCTTTTTCTTCAGAATGCCTTTCACGTGACAGATTTCAACAAACATATTCCAGAAAATAAGGTCATCACTGATTCTCTAAATGCAAAACTAGCTTCAGCTGTATATCTTCAAGTTAGCACCATCAGCCAAGCATTGATCTTTGTTACACGGTCCCGAGGATGGTCATTCATGGAAAGACCTGGCCTACTCCTTGTTGCTGCCTTTATTGTTGCTCAGTTGGTCAGTATTTCCTTCTTTGCTCTCCTTCCCCTTTTGGAAAATCGTGTATCTAGTAAACCAACACGCGATTAATCTATAGAGGTCTCATTTTCGCTCCTCGTTTCTCTTGCATATAGGTTGCAACTTTTATGTCTGCTATGGTTACATCAGTCAAATTTGCTGGGATTGAGAAGATTGGATGGAGATGGACCGGTGTGATTTGGTTGTTTAATATTATTACATATTTTCTCCTTGATCCCATCAAATTTGCTGTTCGATACGCTCTTAGTGGTAGAGCCTGGGGATTACTACTGAACCAAAAGGTGAGAAACTTCATATCCTTCCTCACAAGGCCATATATTACTTTGATTCTAGACATACAACATATAATGTAACGTATTTGCATTTATCAGACAGCTTTCACCAACAGAAAGGACTTTGGTAAGGAACCTCGCGAGGCAGCATGGGCTGCTGAACAGAGGACAATTCATGGCCTTCAATCAGTAGAAACTAAAACATTTCCAGAGAATTACACTTTCAGGGAGATCAGTGTAATGGCTGAGGAAGCAAAAAGGCGCGCAGATATTGCAAGGTTAACACCCTTTCAACCTTATAATCTCAAATTAGAAGCTTAACTTGCCTACATTGATAGTACCGATCTTTTAATTGTATCGTTCTACTTGACAGGTTGAGGGAACTTCACACACTTAAAGGGAAGGTAGAGTCATTTGCAAAGCTTAGAGGATTAGATGTTGATCATGTCAATCCACATTACACCGTGTAACTACACGAGAGGAGAGTCTTCGGATAAAGCTGCAGATATCATTCCCCTTTAATTTTCTCATTTGTGGAGTTCTTCGCCTTAATATCGTTTGCAGTTTTAGTTTTATCATTTGCTCAATTTGTCAAATAAACCATGCTTTTTTCAACTCCATTCTGTATGCTGCAGCAAAGTGCAAGTTTGAGTTAGTCCCTTTATTAATTCTTTTGAGAGTCTACAGAAGCTGTGTCAAGAAGAAAGAAGCACTAAAAAGAGATTCAGTTACTGATGTAATGAAAGATTCATGGAATAGATTATTGAATTATAAACAGATTTTGGAGTAAAGCTAAATACTTGCTTATTCATTATGTGTTGTTTGAATTTTGACAAGTTTCGACCAAAGTCAACATTTTGGGTTAACGAATTTGGAATAACAACAGTTCCATTAGGACCGACTAGGTGATTTTTGACTTAGTTGGATGGTTGGTATTAGTCAAATACATTCATTTTGCTAGATTCGGAAGGTGATTTTTGCCTTAGTTTGGATGGTTGGTATTGGTCATATACATTCATTTTGTTAGGTCGGGAAAGTGATTTTTGACTTAGTTGGATGGTTGGTTCATTTTGCTCCTTAAAAACATCACCCCAATATAAATTAACTCTAACAATTTCGATAATCTTTTTTTTATTATTAAAAAAATATATATATAAGAAAATTCAAACTCAACTACAAGTATTTTTTTTAACGAAAGAAAATTAAAGCATGAGCTCAAATATATGTAATATGCCCTTTGGGCACCGAACTCCTCTGAAACTACAAAAAAATAATTATAAAAATATTCATAATTCCTATTAAATCAAAACAATAAATTAAAGTTTGTTAACTATTTAACGGACATCAAAAGTAAGTCCTCAAAATAGATTATTTGAACACACTTCAAACATATATTATTCTAAGACCATTTTATTAGTATAATTTTATCAACTTGAAACTATTTTAATCATTGAAGGACATTTATAATATGGTTTCTAATTCGTAGCTATATGGATGGCAGTGATATGGACATATATCAAATCAAATTAATAAGATAAGGCACCCAGTCATTGATGACTTGGACAAATAAGGGCAACACGTAACATAATATACTTTAATTTTTCACATGTTGGGAAAGCAGCTCCAATCCTTACTTATTTGTTATTTTTAATTAATTGGCTTTATTATATATGATGTGATTCTCATTTATAGAGGTTTTATTTAATTTCTTTTTTAGAGTAAAGCGTGTAATTTTACGGAATTAATAATGTATAAATAATAAATTTGAAATAGATATGTTCCATGAGCTCCGGCCAGATAATTGGAAGTCACGTGTGGTTATGCTTTCCATGCGAAATAACTCACGAGTCTCAAAATACTTTCTCCCGTCTCATATTATTTGACCCCTACATTAAAAAAAGACGTTTCATTTTAATAAATTAAGAAAGTTTTTTTTTTATACTATTATATAAAAACATAGTATTCAAATTTAAAATTTCATAAAATTATTAGTAAAATAAACCTCTAATTATAGTTTTCTTAAAAAATATGTTATGTTCATAAAGGTCAAGAAATACAAATGAAGAGAATAAGATATTTCATTCCTAATGAAGTATACGAAATAGAATAGTGGAACATTTATTCTTAATTCAAACTCTTAGTTCAAACTTTGATGATGAAATTTCATCATTAATAAAAATTTGGAGTCCCTACTTTAAGAATGAAATAGCTTTTAATAGCAAGTATTTTCTTGTGATATTATTAAAACTATGTTGAATATATCAAAAGGAAAAAGAGAAATCTTTTTAAAGTTAATAGAACGGAAAGTAAAATAAACAAATTGAAACGGACTCGTAAATCTTTATATCCACTCAAATCAATCATGCCAAAAAAATTTAAACATACTGCAGCTCTCTAGTCTTGTGTTGTACTTGGTCTTCCCCCATGTTTCCTCTCTAACAGTTGCTTCATACTTGTCTTTCCTATCAATTTCAATTTACTTGCCTGTTTTCTACAATGAGTATTTGTTACTACTAAACAACATAACTTCATAAATATCTTTTGCACCTTTTTTGTCTTCTAATAAAATATTTCTTAATCAAGGTTCATTTTCCACCACAATATTTTGCCACCTAAGACCATGATACTTTTTTTTGGTTGTATTGTATTTGTACCTTAATTAAAATACCACTTTCTTTTGTTCACTTGTTTCTTCAAGATTTTTAGTATTCTCCCATTGGTAGAATATGCCCAAGAAATCCTTTTTTTTTTTTTTTTTTTTGTAGTTGACAAGGGATTTTGTCAATCTTAAGTTTTGATTTTATTTTTTGTCAACAAAGTTCAAGATTTTGAGACCATTATTAATTGATGCCATAATTTTGGGGAATTAGTTGGTTTCATTGGACTGAGCTGTCTGGAAGAGTAGTTTAAAGACAAGAAAAAGGCTTTGTTTTTGTAGTGTGTGAAAGAATGGAGCTGAAATTGGTTGATTCCAAATCATTATTTTTGTCTAATTTTGAGCTGATGAAATCAAGCTCATTTCTTGATACAAAGCTAAGGTTTGGTCTCAGTAGGACTCATAAGTTGTGTTCTTGCAGAGGTAATTTTCTAATGTGGAAAAAATGAGATTTTTTTTGTGATTTTAGTGTTAATCATTCATCATTGTATGTTCTGTTGAGATTTTTGGATTTTTCTAAGTTTAATTAGAAGATCATAAGGCCAGCTCAATTTTCTTACTGCAATTTATGACCAAAGAAGCTATGTTGTCGGACTCTCCAAAATGATGTTGCACCTATGAAGGGTCCTCTGAAAATGCTCTACTTTTGGAGGATCGGACAGGCACCCCTCGATATTCTTGAGGAGTCCGAGCAACATAGCAAAGAAGGGGAGATAAGTGCAATTTCACAGTTTTTTTGAATATTATCTAAGAGCTTGTACATGTTTACCAAGTTTATTCCATTTGAGTCATGTTTGCCTTATTGAGGTTTACTAATCTTTTGTCTCCAGCAGAAAATGTAGAGCTTGTTCAAGAGAAAGTGTTTTTCTTAGTTTTTATTTCTTATATAATATTGGATTTAGACGAGTTTAAATGGAGTGACATGGATGGTGAGGATTCATATAGCCCCCCACCTTGCTTGGAATTGATGCGTAGTTGTTGTTGTCGTAGAACAATGTACCATGAGGCAGTACAAAGTGCATCTTTAGCTTAGAGGATTACACACTCACTGCAGAGTGTACTGCCTAGATCTGAGACGATAACATTTCGTATGGTAATACCAAAAATAAATGATTTCATTTGAGACATGTTTGGGGTTGAGGTGTACGTAGTTATATCTTCCGATATTGATATTGGCTTTTGCCTGTTTTACATCCAGGTGTTGTACTCAAGGCTTCTCGTTCAAGTGCTTCTTATGATGCTGCAAGTTCAGTTAGCAAAGAAAATTTTATACTTGACGAATTTTCTTGTCAGATAAATGGTAAAAATTGTTCAGGACTGTATCTTAGAGATGTAAGAGTGCTTGATGCTTCTGATGATGAATATGGAGGAATACTCATTAATCCACAAACACTACCATCCAATCCCAATATATTTGCATCTGTACTTCGTGAATCGCTGTCTCACTGGAAAATGAAGGTACTTCCTGAATAGTAATAAACATATTGACCTCTCTTTATCTTTATGTAGAATTCCACAACTACATTTACCTTTATGTTGTTTACTGATTATCTAGAGGAAGCTATTGCGTTTTCATTTTCTGGCTTGTCCTATTGCCAAAAGGCTTGTGATTGAAGACCATTGGTGTCTCCAGTCTGAGTGTTTCTTCAGACATAATTATATTATTACAGTTCATGGAACACCTAGTTTCTAATTGGCGTTGCACGCTGCAGGGGAAGAAGGGAGTTTGGCTTAAACTACCAGTTGAGAAATGTGATCTAGTTCCAATTGCAGTAAAGGTATATAACTGTTAATAATATCCGAACACAGATAGCTTTTTGAAGAACAAAGTTTATATCATGTTCCTTTAGCTTCCGATGCTAACTCTTCTTTCAAGCCAAACTCTAAAGTAACTAATTTCACAGGAAGGATTTCAATACCATCACGCGGAAAGAGGATATCTCATGATGACATATTGGCTTCCCGATGATCCCTGCATGCTTCCTTCTAATGCATCTCATCAAGTTGGAGTTGGGGGTTTTGTGATCAACGACAAAAATGAGGTATTAGCTTTTAAAAGACACTCCTAATTACTATATAGAGCATGCCTTCGCGTCTAGTGTAGTCCCTTGACCTCAAGAAATGATTACTCTAGGTGCTTGTCGTACAAGAGAAACATTCTGCACCAGATCTTTCAGGCCTATGGAAAATACCAACTGGTTTCATTCTTGAGGTATGTTCTGGTTACAATTTTGTTTGTTAACAACAGTATATATAGAAACATGATATCTTTGCCTCAATCTGTAAACTCATTCTACCTTTTAATGCCTATATCAGTCGGAGGAGATCTTTACAGGAGTCGTGAGAGAAGTGAAGGAGGAAACTGGGGTAAGTATTCGTAGGAACATATTTTCCTTATAGATATGTAATCTAAAACGAGTATTCGCTATCTTAACTATGGTTTTTTCTGGTTATCTTTCCAGATTGATACTGAATTTGTGGAGGTTATGGCTTTCAGGTGAGAAACGTTTATCCTCTACGTCATGATTTTATCTTTGAAGAGAAGTCGGTGTTTTATGCCTTCCTACCTGACAGGAGAAAAGAAATAGCACGAATAGAAACACGAATACCAACGTTTTAATTATCCAAGCAAAAGACTTGGTCAAATACATAGTACTATTTTCCAAACTTCATCCATCATGTATTTCACTTCTTGCATCTTGTAAGACATTTTTAGAAAGGATGAATCTGATGTAGAAATTTTGTTCTTTTTACGAAATGAAAACTATAAACTTGAATACTAATTTGGCTTGTAGGTATTAGACATGTTATTCAAGTACAAACACATGAATTAGAATGTGAAAGTGGTGATTGCATTATCTAACACTAGTTGTTGATTTACATTTTCCGAAGAACAGACCATTATTCAATTTAACATCTGTTCCTTTTCAGGCATGCTCACAATGTAGCTTTTGAAAAGTCGGATTTATTCTTCGTCTGCCTTTTAAGACCCCTGTCAACAAGAATCATGGTTGATGATCTGGAAATTCAGGCAGCCAAGGTAAATCATATTAACAAATCCGTCATTTATGACATTTCAACATTCCCCTCTTTCCATCTCAATGATCGTCATATCCATATTATATACTTGTATCTCTCCGTCATCAGTACTCCTGGAGTAAAGAAACAATAAAACCTCAAGAATACTAAGAAACAATATGTGGCATTTTCATTCATGTCTAAGCTGCTTGTCTTTACAATGCAGTGGATGCCTCTAGTTAAATTCGTCGAGCAGCCACTAATTCAAGCAGATAGCATGTTCAAAAAAGTAATAGACATCTGCATTGCTCGACTGAGAAAGCGTTACTGTGGATTATCTGTCCATCAACTAGTCTCTACATTTGATGGTAAACTATCCTCCTTGTACTTCAACACGGTTGAAGATTTAGATTCGAACTGTAAAGCCAGCTAGCGCCATAATCAGAATTTGCAATGCAATTTAGCACTCGATATCCTTTTCGATGGAGATGAACCGAGTTAAACACAATATTACACCAACTGATCATCAATGACCTGTATTAGAAAGAACAAGAAAAAAGTCAGGCAGTTAACATATAGTGTATATATCTTCTGCTGAGGACATGGGACTCTGTAAATATGTAACATCTATATTTCTCATCTTATGACTAATTCAACTTCTAAGTGTTTTTCTGCCACTTCACTAGTATCTTTCTTTGCCCTTATTATGGCGTTGCCAATTGAGTGAAGTGTCTTTGAACATCTTCATCGAAAATATTATTTTGAGTATATAGAAAATTATACTATGTATATCGGTCAAAAGTTACTCATTATACATATATATTAAATTTTGAACACCTTGATGTAAACTATGTCATTGTTTTTATCCCCATCATAATCTTTAGTACATTCCCTAGTTTGTTGTTTCTTCCAATTCCTAGTCAATGCACCCATAAGAACTCGAGAATCCCCCGTATGGAGCCACCATTGTTTCGCTTGGCATGTACTCTTGGGTCACCACTCATCCGAGTAGGACAAAATGAAAGGAGACAAGACTCACCTCTCCTTTTTTGTCAATTATCTCATCTATTCTATTCTTGAAAGTGTGTAAACGGAAGATCCTTTTTCTAGACGGTCTTATTTCCAGGCCTTCACGGTTGTTTGGGGTTCTAAAGTTTCAACTTTCCTACATGTCCATTGCAAATAGGTTTTGCAATCACTCTACTAACTTTATTAAACTGGTTTATGCTTGTATCTATCCTAGGGACACGTGTAATAGCCTCGCAGGGAATCCCACCTCCTCCATTGCATAAATTAGACCAAGAGCCAAAATTGGTGCTATAGTCTTGGTTAGATATGACTAAAGAATTATGGAAAAAGTTGTGTACGGAAGGCTAGGTACGAACCTCCGCGACTCAAGAGTAAAGCTAGTAAAGTCTTTATTTTAGTAAAATTTCGGAGACCCAAAATATTTTTTGGAAAAAATTACTTAATTAGACAAACATCTCTATTATATCTACTAACTCTCACTATACATTAAAATTATTGTGTAATCTCTGCTCTTTCTCATCCCCTTTCCCTTGGTCGCTCTCTCCCTCTTTCTCCCTCTCCCCTTTTCTACTTTTTCCCGTCGCTCTCTCCCCTCTTTCTGCTATGTAATTGATAGTGGATAGTCATTAAAGGACCACTAGTTATGACATAATTACACCAGACACATGTATCTATACACAAATAAATATATTTGGATTATTATATATTTGTCTTTATTTTTGTCTTTTTCTAACTATGTGTCTATACACAAATACACTGAATATATCACAAATTTGATACCAGATAGATGTATTTATACATAGATACATTAGATACGTCGCAGAATCATTTGATACATCACAGATACACTAATACATCAGTGCCCTCTCAGAAACAATCTGTAACAATGCACATATACACTGGATACATCAATGCATTTCTATGTTTGATACACGAAAATGATAGTAGATACACTTGATGAAATTGATATACACAAATACATTAGACATATTGATATTGGATACATAAATACATGAAATTGTGGAACACAGATATAAAAAAGTAGAAGGGCGAGGGAGAGAGAGGAGAGAGATGATATACATTCATTAGATACAATGTATCTAGAGGCAAATACAGGGATCTAGAGGCAACTCAGGCAAGATACGTAATTATTGAAAGTATGGATACTTTGAGTAATTAACACTTATACTAGTCGCTTTACAAAAGTTGCCTGAAAAACTTATTGGAGTTTGGAGTTTAGAACCTTAAATTAAACTACTCAAGTTTTATATTAGTAAATAAAATTTCTTATAACAAAATCCAAGATACTATGTTGCAAACACATGATTAATATCTTATTAAATTGTATTGACCCTTTCCTATACAAATAAGTTCTTTGTAAACTTAAGCTTTTATTTCTCATAAAAATACTATATTATAAATCACTTTCTCAAGAAGAAAAACTACTCTTCGTCATATACAAATCTTTTCTGAATCGCTTTTGGTTGAATACTCACTTATTTCAATCTATTATTAGTTCATTCATATGGACTCATATTGTAGCATAAGGAATGAGTATGTCAAAAATGATATTGACATATTGCACAATTACATTCGCTAAAAAAAAGGAAAAAAACTGGTTAATTATATTTTACGAACTTATTTAAGATAAGTATTTAATTTATTACGAAGAATTTATCATACATCAACAGTCACAGTTGGTGATAAAATATTATTTTTGGGATGGTGTAATCAGAATCTAGCCCAAAGTTAGTTGTACGGTTATTTTTCAATTCAGTATTATGAATATTTCTTAGAGTTATCATGCAGACACATTTTAACATGATTTTTCATTATGTTTTAGGTCAATTTGTTACTATGAAAATGTAAAATGTTGAGTATAGACTCTAAATAGTGAAGATATTTTGCGAGTTAATCTGTTGAAAGTTAATATATACATTTTCTTTATTATCAAGACACCAAATGCTATGGATAAATTGAAAGTGTCCCATCAATCACGAACTTATGAACATTTCTCAATTAACATATTTTGTACGATTCTAAAACTTGATGAGCAACGATTAGCTTCACATTTAATATGCGACAGCAATCTATCTATATAGTAGTATCAAATTAACAACAGGATTCTTTAGCGTTTTTAATATCACACAAAAGACGAAAAGGGGAAGGAAAATTGGACATAAACAAAAGAACTAATACAAGATAATCCAGATGAAGTCCTGATGGGATCAAAAGAAAGAAGAGAGGAACAAGAATCCTGAGAAAGGGTCGATTTTATGGAAAAGAACCAAAAATATCACTAATGTATATAAAATTAGCTTAAAAAAAATTCTTGTTTTGGATAAATTGTTAGTAAAAAGGGTATTTTGAATTATTTTGCTAGTTGCAAGACATTTTAAAGCTAATAATATACCTAAATTAAAAATAATTTTAAATAATTGAGGGGTATATTGATTGGTCTTTTCCCCTTTTTAAGCAAACACCATAATGGATAATTCACATATTCCCACGAGAATCGTATTTGCTATTCTCCCAACATACGGTTCCATCGGTCAAGTCTTTGTTGCGATTTTACTTATCACTTTCTAATAATATTGCTCTCAATGACACATATCAAATAATTGAGAGGTAATGAAATACAGTTTTTTTTGCATGGATTACCCCTCCCACACGTAGGATGATTTTCAATTGGGAAACTTTCAAAAATGACTACAATTTAGGCTTAATTAGAGATCTATAACTATAATTTATTTAATTACGAATTATAGCTACATGTTAGGGAGATGAGAGAGGCGAGCGAGACTACGAGAGGGATGAGAAAGGCAAGCGAGATCTAGGAGAGAGGTGAGAGAAGTTGAATGCATGGTGTATTTGTTGTATTAGGTTATATCACGTACAATTGATATAATTGATCTGTATCAAAATGAATACAATTGTAATTGTAGGAGGAGAGAGGCAAGCGAGATCGGGAGAAGGAGGAGAGAGGCGAGCGAGATCGAGATAGGGAAGAGAGAGGTGATCGATATCGAGAGATGGAGGGGAGAGGCGAGCTGGATCGAGAAAGGGAGGAAAGAGAATGAATACATGTTATATTTATTGTATCACGAATACAAATGATATAAAATACAAATATAGTTGATACAAATATAATTGTCTTAATACAATTGATACAATTGATTTGTATCAAATATCGAATATAATTGTATCAATTGTATTAACGAACACAATTTGTGGCGACGAATGCAAATTGGCAGAATACAAATTGTCATAATACAATTGATAAATAATATAAAATACAATTGATATGGAATACATATACATTTGATACATAATTCAAAATACAATTGTCATATTTATGTGGAATGTTTTTTTGGCTACAACTGTTTGAGTTGGAGAGAGAGAGGGGGTGAGAGGGAGAGCGCGGGGGTGGGGGTGGGGGAGGCAAGGGAGAAAGGGAGAGAGGAGAGAGACATTTGCTATAAAATCCTACATATAGCTACAAATTGTAATATTTGAAACTATAGTGGTTTATCGTAAACACATATTACATGTTTGCCTTATTGTGTAATTTTTTCTTTTCAATTTTTTTACTGCTTATTAAATGAAAAAATGTGGATCAAAATACTATTAAAATGAAAATTTATGGGTCAAAGCATCCTTAATTATAATCTAATTTCGCTAGACAACTATTTATGCAGACAATTTTTTTTAAGAATATTTGCCTGGGATGTAAGTTATGTAATATCTGATTCGCAGGATAAGACTTTTAGAAATCTTTTACCTTAGAGAATAACATAAAGTTTGTGTTTGAAAATGTTTTGATCATAAAGTATTATTTTTTACCGATCATAAATTATTAACTATACAAAAATTGATCAACTTGAATTGTGTCAAATCAATTGTTAGGTTTCTTTTAATGAAATTGTAAGTTTTTAAATAAATTATAACCATAGCGAATGATTAACTAGATAGATTGTAAATTTATAAAAATAAATAGAAAACACCAAATCATATCGAATAAATCTACACGTAAAAACACATTTTATATAAATCAATTACGTTTAAAAATAATGAAACATAGTAATTCTTTTTTATCTTAATACTTGAGATGATGAAAACGACAACAAACAAACAAGTTATTAACACCGTGAAAGTGGGATGTTTTATCCCTTTTTTTATTTTAATTTTATATAGATATAGTTGTTGACTGCACATTCAAATTATTCCAATTTTCTTGTTATAGATATTGGTAAATCTAAACGAATATTCAAAAGTAGTAAAATATTATATTTTTATATTTTAATAGGAATGATGAGTGATGATTGAAAAGGGCCATGTGTGACACATTATGTTTAAGGTTCTAGCTAGGCTGTAGTCAGCTGCGCTATTATTAGTTGTTTCCAAAATGCATTCGCTTTTTATTTAACTAACCAAATCTCTCTTTTTAAGCGGAATCAAAATTTAAATTTTTTACCTATAAAATAAAAATTCTAAAACAATATTTATAAAATGTCGATAAGTGTTCTTGGGATGGTTCAGTTGGTTTGGAGGATGATCATCCTCCAAAATGTCTTTCATTAAGTCGAATTGTCGCATACTAAATCTGTAGCTTGAACTTTATCTTAGCTCCTTCCAAAAAAAAAACAATATGACATTATTTATTCACTCAAGTTCTTTACTTAATAAGAAACTTAAAATATTGTATTATATCAATAATATAAAAATTAATTTGATAATAAAGACATTTAAAAAAATTAAAACTTGAATGATATAATGACTATAAATTATTATTAGTTGTTGTAAGCTATAAAAAGTGAGATGATGTCACATTTAAATTATCACAAAGAGAAAGTGTGTAATTTAAATTTTGTAATTATTTAAGCAAATGAACTTTTCCAAATATAAACCTTTTTCTAATTTCAATTCAGAGAAACAGCTGTGGGAAAATAGAGAAAATATTACTCGGCGGCCACTGCACCCCACCTGACCTTTCCCCGCCAATCCTTCTCTCTCCGCCGTACACGGCGGCGATCTGAAGCCGCCGCAACCGTGCTCTCTCCGTAGCACAAGCGTCTCCGATTTTCATCTCGCATCTCGGTAAAATTAGTCTCCATTTCTCAATTTCTCTTCCGTAGACGTATTTCTGTATGTATGTGTATATGCGTCTATTTAGCTCAGTTTTGAACTTTCGTTATCTCTAGCTTCGGAATTTGTTTAAATTACGGTCCGAGTCAATTGATCGTTGCGTTTTTTAACCTCAATTAGCTGTGTTTGCTCTATGTAATAGCTGAATTTTCTGTTAGTTATGTATAATGAGTTAAAATTGAGCGTGTTAAGTGTGTGATAAAGCTATTCCATGTTTTACTGAATTTTATCTATTTATTTGTGTTTATGAAGTTTAGGTGCTTAGTAATTGGATGTCGGCTGCCTGGATATTGAGTGTGATTTGTTGAGAAACATAGCGAGGGGGGTGGGCGAGGTGGACGAGGTGTGTGGACTACAATGAGATTGTTAAGGTCTAGCTCAAGTTCATCAAAGGAGCAGTTCAATGGAGAGAAAAATCGTTCGTTGTTGTATCTTAATGTATATGATCTCACACCTGTAAACAACTATCTCTATTGGGCCGGCCTCGGAGTGTTTCATTCTGGTATAGAAGGTACTAAAGTTTTTTTGTTCTCCTTTAATGTGTATTATTATACATATTGTTGTTACATCCAATTTTGAGATGGAAATTGAGCAGTGGTTTAGTGTCTTATAATTTGATATTAATCAATAAAGTTAGCCACTTTGACATGGTATGTAATTCTTTGCTTTATATGGCTGTCAGTCACAAGGAAAAAAATCTTGTCTTAATGAGGGGAAAGAGATGTGATGTTTCGCATCTCGAGGACATTATCAGCCTAACTTGAATTGGAAAAACAATGAAGTAATTCAAGGATTAGAGGAGTGCCTCAGTCACATAGAAAGTAGTTGTGCGGTCATCAGAGATATATCGACACTGGAATGATCGTTAGAGAGACTAGTGATGTTTGTCATCAAAAAGAAGAAGAAAAGAAGAAATCATCAACCAGACGGAAACCCACATTGGTCGGCACCGCTTGCTGATAGTGGAAGCTATTTGAGTCTACCAAGATTGTGGAGGCTCTGATACCATGTATAAATTTTTATAGAAACTCTTGTTGACTTAATTAAGTAACAACGTAAGAGAGGTGCTTCGTATATAAGTTGTCTAAGTTGCTCAGGCTCCTTCATTTTCGGTGCCACACTCGTGTCGACACGACGTTAGTGTGGGTGTGAGATCCATACTGGATTTGGTCAATTGATTTTGGGTACTTTGACCAAAATCGACGGAGAAATTTGGGACAGATGCCACAGATTGCCATAATTAAAACAAAAGCTAGGGTGAAATTGAAGAAAATGGAATAATTTGTATATAGAAAGTTCTATGTCGGTCCTTTTCCTTTTATCTCCTTTTGGGATTCTACTCTCGATCAATATTTTCTCCCGAAGACACCTTGTATGTTTTCCACATAATGCCTCATAAATAGACATATTACTCTATTTTTAGATATTTGAATTTTTTTTAGCTGAATCCCCCCACCCATAGTCGAACCCCCAAATTTTAAAATTTAGATCGTGAAGGATCTGACCTCTAGATCCACATCCGTAGCAGACACCTTCACCGAGTTTGAGCAACTTAGTAAGTCGTTGGTTATGTACAATATGGTAGATAACCAATCTCTAAGCTAATAAATAAGTATATATTCTATAATGAGAATTTTCTAAGGTACCAATAGAATATTTATAAGATTTTATTTTTCGAGTAAATGAATCTAGACGTTTATTGATCTAGACACATATTCACTTGATGTTCTAACACTTCCATGCGTCATAATTAGTTGTACTTTCAAGCCTCTTCAATTCTTACCTCCTATATTTTTCCTCACACTGGGTCCTTGTAATAAAGGTGATTTCCCTCTTAACTCTGGTTTAGCTCTCCATTCTTTTTAATCTTTTCCGGAGATCCCTTGTCAATCTCAAACCCCTCACATGGCACAGCCAAAACTCTACCAAAAGCATTAGGTTTCTTCGCCACCCATATCGAATCTTTCAGTGGATCTTCCATCCGTTCATCAGGTCTATTATGTCCGTTAAAAGTGCCAATTTAGAGAGTTGGTGAAGGTTTTTCTCTGAAGGTGTCAACTTAAGTTGTTTACATTAGGAACCAACCGGTCTCGTAGCCTACCAGGTAAATGTGCTTACCTGCATGGATAATGGATAATGGAACTGGCTCATTGATGGTTAAGTTATGTTATTTCTTAAAAAAAGTTGACATAGTCATACACTATTAGTTGATAAATTTAGAGATACGTCTGCAAATACTGTTGACCAAGCTGGTGGAAAGAGGAAATATGGATGATAGAGTGAACATCACAGTGAAGCTTGTCATGTGAAGCATAATCAGAGCCAAGTGTCTTCTAATTGCTTCTTTGTCCACCTTATCAAAAAGTTGCTTATTTGCTTGTAGCATCAAGCAATGACCAGCACAAGATGGTTTCTCCAATCATTCCTGATTTCCTGTTACCGTAGTGTACACTTAGTCTTGACAGGATCATGCATGTGTTAGACCAGAATAACATTAGGAAAATGCTAACCCAAAAGAACAAAGAAATTGATGTAAGAATTCTAGCTAGGGAAGGAGGAATTGCGGCCTTTGTCTAGATGAATTACATCAACCTCTCTCTCCCCAATCCGCCTCCGCTTGTTGAAGCTTAGACAATTCCATTTATAGCAAATTGGTAATTTGATAGGACTATGATTAGCCACTAAGATTGCAATCTAATGCCTGAACTCATGTTTTATATGCAAAATAAATTACTCCTAGGGTTATGTATTGCATTGTAAACGATTAATGATGGCTTCTCTTTCTCGAAATTGTCCGGTCTGTTCTGCTTATGAAGAATAGCAGATGTATGAGTAAGAGCCCTTAGGTTTGTTCATCTAGTTTAGTCATTGGGGTTTTATGAATAGTTGTCTTGGTTTTCTGCTCTTTAGTGCTTTCTATCCTTTTTTTTTCTCCTGTGTACTTCTTGTTGCATGCAAGTATCTCTTGAATTTGCTCCTTAACTAGATGACTGCCATCAACATACCACATGCGGCTATATTTTGAGCATGAACACTCTGCTATGTCAATTTTATCCCGGAACGGGTGCAGAAGTTATTCTTATAATCCATAAACCATTTGAAGAAGTTGTGTGTTTGATTATTAAAGATTTTTAGTTTTACTATAACTAATGTTCCTTTCATTTGTTGTTTTTCTTGCTTTGATGCAGTACATGGTCTAGAGTATGGGTATGGAGCCCACGAGTACTCATCTAGTGGGATTTTTGAGGTGGAGCCACGTAGTTGTCCGGGTTTCACTTTTAGACGGTCAGTGCTCCTGGGCAGCACAGACATATCTCGTTCAGAAGTTCGGTCATATATGGAACATATTTCAGGAAAATATCATGGGGACAGTTATCATTTGATTGCCAAGAACTGCAACCATTTTGCTGATGAAGTCTGCTCGCATCTCACGGGAAAGCCAATTCCTGGATGGGTGAATCGACTGGCACGAGTAGGTGAGAATGAATGATGAGTTGTCTTAATTGTGGGGCAACTTTCAAGTGTGAACCGGTGTTCATCTCCGTCTATTCTCCCTTGTTCTTATCTGCATTAATTTATAATATGGTTTTAAATTGTGACTAATATACAAATAGCTGTATGAATCCTGCAGCATGTTTTCTGGGCTATTCTTGCTAAACTTCTAGCTTGTTTCATACAATTATTTTTGAAGTTTCAGGCTCATTCTGCAATTGCATTTTACCAGAAAGTATTCAGGTTACAAGAATCAGACATCTTCCTGATCATCAAGCCTTTTCAGGTTGGTGTTGACCTATCTCTCTTCACCTTTTTTTCCCAATGAGTAACAAACTTTTGTGGTATTACAGAGTGACAATATTTCAGCTACCACATGCTTACTCTGATTAATGGAACATGAATTTTCGAGGAATAAAGAGTACATTAGGGCTCATCTGATGCCCCACATATGAAAAAATAATCATGGGATGAAAATCTAGATTACTAATTCTCCCTCTGCCCATTTTATGTGAGAGGTGTTTGACTGGGTAGGAGTTCAAGAAATTAAAGAAGGCTCTTAGTTTGTTCTTTTTTTGGTGTAAACAGAATCTGGGGTGGGTGGGGTGGGGGGAATAGAAGAATTGGTAGATTTAATTGGCAATGTATAAGCTTGTAAGTTTTTGGATAGGAGACCCCTTATACTTTTGAATGTTTGTAAGTTTGACAACTCAGTATCTCTTTGGAAGCTGAGATTTGTTTATTAATACAAATGGTGGTTACCTTATCAAAAGAAAAGAAGGCTCTTGACATGTAAGACAAATATATGCGAAGTACCAAAATTATCCTTTAAATTGAGTGGTGGTGAAAGCTTCACATGTTAAGAATGGCGGTGAGGGTCCCAATAAGTATGTCATTAAGAGTAAAATGGGGATGGTGAAAGAGAAAGGTATCATCCTTTTTTCGGAGAAGGGCCTAAAATACCCTTGAATTATCAAATTTGGTACAAAAATACCCTCCGTTTACCTCTTGGCTCTAAAATGCCCCCGACGTCAACGTATTGGCTCTAAATTGTCCTTATTTTTAACAGTCTTCTTCAAAAATAAATTAATAGATTCATTTATTACGTGGAACGTTCCTATTGGCTATTGCTAATAGTAAGCTAATTAATTAAATCTCAATCCAAAATCCGGATTCACCTAATAACCCATACCCATCTACCTAAAGGTGGTTCCTTTTCTTCATCTTCCTCTTTTTCCTTTTTCTCTTCTTATGGTTTGAAATTCTTTTCTTCAATCTTGGCTTTTCTCTCTGCTTCTTGAGCTTTAACAAACATGGCTGCTTCCTCAAATGCAGCAAGAAGATTTGGGACGAAAGGGGTACCCGATCAAATTCAAGTCCGACCGCCTAAATTTTGACCCATCAATTTCAGATAAAGGGGTAAAATTTCAATGAGCTGAAATTCTGACCTTTTTTGAAAGGTTCAACATTTTCACTTTCTTTAACAGACCTTACGTTTTCTTTATCGTCGATTTTATCTTGGATCTCCATTTCTTGATCTTCAAGATCCTTCATTAGCTCAGAAACATCAATAATCTCAGCTTCTTGATTTCTTGTACGCTGCTCTGAACATTCTTCTTGGTATCTTCGTGGATCTGTATTGGAGTTGATGAAGAGTGACAGTGAAATTGAAAATTTGATTCTGGTGATGAATTATGAATATATCCATCTGATGCATTTGAACTGAGAACTCTTTGTGGCTTCAAATACCCGATTGTTTTGATTGTCTTCAATTTCTTGAGAAGCTGGTGATGAATTTCTTCATGGTCTTCATTTTCTTGATGAAAACTAATAGAAAAGGAAAAAGGAAAAAGACGAAGATGAAGAAAAGGAATCACCTTTAGGTGGGGCGTGTGTGGGTTATAGGTGGATCTGTGCTTTAGGTTGAGATTTAATTAGTTAGGTTCATTTAAACAATAGCCAATAGGAACATGCCACGTAATAAATGAATCTATTAATTTTTTTTTCCAAATAGGGCAGTAAAATAACAGCAATTTAGAGCCAATATGTTGACGTCAAGGGCAATTAGAGCCAAAAGGTAAACAGAGAGTGTTTTTGATCATATTCGATAGTTCAATGGTATTTTAGGCCCATTTTCGTTCTTTTATGGATAGACTAAATGGAAGAGTGTCACATAAAATGTGACAGAGGGAGTAGAACGTTTAGTTTCCGGCATAAAAAACTTTATATTACTAACCCGGAGCAGGTAAAATCTGCAAGATAGATAAGTCTGATATTGTTCCTACCACTTAAAATTGTATATCTATTGCTTCAGAATTTTTATATATTGATCAGTCTATTGTTATTTGGGAATATTGAAGCTCCATTTGATGGTCATCACATGAGTACATGACACATATTTGATGTCGTATATGAGAAAACATGTAGCCATGTTTGTTGAGTATATATACATAAAAATGTAGCTTATTCAGTTAAGAAAGCAATTCTGGTGGACTACCCTTTGCATGCTCAGCACTTGGAAGCCCTAAAGTGAGGGCCCCAGAGATAGTATTTCTCAATTGTCGATCCACTTAAAAGTCTCATGATTACACATAATTGGTTCCAACTAATTAAGATGAGTGGATGTGGCTAAAGAAAGAAGCACTCCTAGATGAACAAAATAGAGAGGGGAAAACTTCTACAGCTATGAATACCATAATCTTTCCCACAGTGTGGGTTACTCCACATTTTAATCTCATCAATCTCAACACTCTAGAGATTTATGAATACCATTTCAACTTAAAGGAATGATTTATTGACTGTAATAGTATCATGATGGATTGGTTGTAGTTGCAGCCCCTTTTGTTGAATTTGATATCTTTTGTCCCATCTTTCATTTTTTGTTCCTTTTTTGGGTGTGATTTCTCTGCTTTGGAGTTTCTGTGAATGAGGGATTTCCAATATGTTTGGTACCAAAAGTTAAGCCAATTAGGTTGAAGTCAACCTCAGTTGGACATGACCCTGATTGCGTAATCACAGCAACTGAGGAACAATACTCAAATCAGTAATAATTTCTCATCCCTCTGCCATGCTAATTTCTGTTGTTTTTGTTTTCTCCATGTCCTTTGACCAAATAAAACAATTAACCACTCTGGCTAAGTGGTGTTTCCTAAGAGGTTGATGAAATGACGCAGAAGTTTGATTGTGTATTTGTGTGGTGAACACGGAAAGTCATGTCTTTTCAGGGCACATTCTATTAACGAATACACATGGAAAGAAATGGGAGAGGAAAAAGTTTTTCAAATGAACTTATGATTTCTTATTTAGTGTCCTTCCATATGAGTCTGCATTAAGAAAATGGTAATGGGCTTGACTCAATCCCAATAAAGTAGTGTAAGTAGTGATGATTGTCCAAAACCAATTAAGGAAACTATAGCCTATATAGTTAACCAATATGGGATTCTAGCACACTCCCACACGCCCAAGGCTAGACATTTGGAGCATGCAGTAATATAACATGGGTGTCCCAAAATTGAATAGCCCAACATCTGGGATAAGTCTGCCTCTGCCTCTGATATCATGTCGAGAAAATGGAGCATGGTCGTACTGAACCCTGAACAGAGGTGCAACCAGGATTTGAACTTTAGGGGTTCTAAAATTCTAGGTAGTGACATCAGGTGTTAGTAACTGTGTTCTGAATTTAATTTTTGGACATATTTAGTGAATTTCTTAATACAAAATACTGGGTTTGAACTAAAGGTATTGGGTTTGGATGAACCCGTACGTCGGCTTTTAGCTCCGCCCCTTGCCCTGAAAGCTATGATCAAGTAGTGAAGATTATAACAGAGTGCCCAACCTGAAAACTACTAAAGTTATAGCCCTCCCAACCTACTTAAAAATTTAGAACTAGGTTATATTGCTTACATTTATGTCATCAAAAAAAATATTGCTTACATTTAGATATGTTATTCTGTCAAGCAAATCTTTTCTGAATGTTTTTGTGCACTTTGTGTGGCTGTATGGATGCAGGTATAGATTGTAGCTGTACATATGAAGTACCTTAGTCTTAATCTCTAGTAGATATACAATAACTTAAAGGATGAAGGAATGTTCTTACATGTCATGTTAATATAGGCTTTTTTCATTCTTGACTAACCAAAATGCTTTGCAATTGTAGAAGACGGGACAGATTCTGATGCGTCATCTGTAATGGTAGATAGCGAGGAGGAAGACTCTGATCATCAGTTGTTAACTGTACAGAATAGTGATATGGCATTTCTGAATGAAAAACCAGTGAGACTAGCAAAAGAGCTTCTTTGATTGAAACATCTTTCTTCTTCTTCCCCTTTTCTCCCTTCCCTCCAATTCATCTAGTCTCCTGCTTGGAATCCTCTTGATTGTATTTGTGTGTTGTGTGTGCGCGCTCTCTATTTATCTTTCCTTTAAACACATTGTATTGTTCAAATATTCGTTAAGATGTGTACTCATGTAGTGTATTTACATAGAACAATCAACTTCTGGTGTTACAAGGATTCAATGGAATTGCTTTTCCCTCCGACTGTTTCCCCCATTGTGTTTAGCTTGACATGGATGTTCTTGTATAATATATTCGGAACTCCGAAACGCAATCTTCAGAATGAGCTACCAGTTTTGAGTATTCATTGGAACTAAATGTCAAACGAGTGATGGAGAAGATAATTGACATTTCTACTATCCATCTTGTTTTCTAGAGAATGACAAAATCTTATCTAGGAACATAGTTAAACTCGCTACCTTAATGAAATCCCTTGGTTTTTTCACCCCAGATAAATGTTGGATTAGGTATAAAGATCTCTGAGTTTTCAATGTAGTTAAAGTTATTTGTTCAGTTGACCTACAAAAGAATGAACCAACCAATCATATGCTCTAACAAGAAGAAACCCATCTTGGATGTATTAGACCAAGACACCTAAAAAGTTTAGTGCCAAATAACTCTTGGTCATCATCCAAAGACTAAAGTCTTTAAAGCAACCATAGAATAAATGCATTGACAGACTATTACATGTGGAACAAATGTTAAAAGACTTGGAAGTCTTCCATTTGATGCCCACTCTTTATAACCTGAAAGCCGCCATGTTCACTGAGTTTAATTTCTATATATTGACAATAAAAAAGAATAGTAACTTGGAAAGTAAAGCAATTACCTTGCTACAACAGATAAAATTACACTCATAATACGAATATTATTTATACTGATAGTATATATAAGTTAACTGAAAGGTGACTTAGATACTTTGCCCATTTAACACTTCAAGTCTCCAGTCCACAATCTTTAACCCCTTCCCTACTCTTCCCTTCTCTATATTTTTCCAACTACAAACCCCCCACCCCCAAAACAAACTTTTTTTATGGATACTCTGATCTCCATTTCCCTGTTCATTATTGTTCTACATGTAAAAGCACAAGCAAATAGTTATTCACCAATTAACTGTGCAAATGCCTCTGATCTCAACATTCAACTTCCTTTCAGACTTCATGAATTTCAGCTACACTGTAAGCAAAACAGGACCATTATCCATTTCCCATCATATGGAGATTTAGTCATCAAATCAATTTCATATGATCTCAAGAAACTCGAATTAATCGATCCGAAAAACTGTGTCCCTGAAGTTTTCTTGAAGCTGAATCTTTCTAACACCCCATTTAGTTATTACTACATCTTGAAGGAGTATCAGTATCTGAATTGTTCAGCTGAAATTTCATCTTCTTTTTTGCAAGTCCCCTGCCTAAGTGGCATTGGACATCATGTTTATGTTGTGGAAACATCATTTGTTGTTCCAGATTTTTGTAACCATGTTAAGACTGTTGGAATCCCATTTTCATATAGTCCTTTCTTGTCTGATAACACTTTTGGAATTGGATTAACATGGAACTTGGAAAATTCTCAGGAAGATAGTGTAGCAACAAAGTTTACAACAGGGCAGTTAAAAGGACTCAATGAGATAGCAAATGATAAAGGTATGTAATTTATCACAAAAATAAAATGATTTTTCAGTTACGAAACAAAGAAAAGTGACTTTATTGCGTGTTTTTCATTAGTTGAGTGACTTTTCTGTTACAAAACAAAGGAATATGATTTTTTCTTGGATGATTCTATTAGTTGAGTGATCGTCTCAGAGAAATCGGACTCCTTACCTGCAATATATTCTCCTTGTTTTAGTTGACCTGAGTTAAGTTCCTGATGTCTAATTGATTGACCGGTTATATTAATCCATTACGCTCTCGTTTGGTCATAGATTTTGAAGTTAAAACTTAAAAAATTGAATTTTTCAAGTTGTGATTTTTGGAATTTGTAAAGTTGTGTTTGAACATGCATTTTACTTGGGAAAAAAATGTTTTTTTTAGTTCAAGTCCCAAAAACCCAAAAATTGGTTTGAGCTAGTTTTTGGGGAACTTTAAAGATCATCAAATTTCACGGTCAAACAAATATTTGTTTATAAATTTTCAAGTTGGTCTCTTGGGGTTCGGTTGTATAAATCTTTCTATTCATTATACCGTTTACACTGACTAACTCAGAGACGGAGCTAAGGGGCACGTTTCTTCACCGGAAAATCATATACTAATAAGTAATATATATAAAGTCAGTTTTATTTTCAAGCATATATAGCAGATGTTGAATCATTCTTTCAGCTTCTTCGTATGTTTATTTTTTTGTATTTTGAACTTATTAAGCGAAAATTCTAACTCCATCACTAGACTGATTGTTTACCTACCACAACCTTCCTTGATTGATCAATTTTATTAAGTTTTGAAATTTAATAATGTTGTTAAGTCCCTAATTTTGTTCTTTCTAATTTGCAGCCTTGGGGTGTATTATCCTCTTCATGTTTATAGTGGTGATGCTGTTGAAGTTATCTCAATATTCTAAGAGAGTAGAGGAGAAAGTGAATCAGAAGGAACCTCATGTTGATGCCATTTTAGGGAACTATGAAGCTTTGAACAAAATTGTGATAAAAAAATAGTATTTAGAATCAAAATATGTCCCAAATCTATGTGAAAACTTCTGGTGGGCTATTGAATTACTTCTTTTTTTATGTTTTGGTATGTAGATAAAAAATATTAGTATATAAATATTAAATATTACGGGAGGCGAAAATGGATAGGGATATGGGGTGGGGTGAAAATGAGGTGTATTGGAAGGTTGGCGAGCACATAATTAATGTGAAATAAAACTTATGTAACTTGTTTTCCATGATTCCACCAGAAAAGACATTTTCTTTATTTTAAAAAAACTTGTTTTATGAAAATTGACCAAATGAACATAAGAAAAATTGAAAAATATTTTCCGATCATAAAAGCTCCTAATGTTAGTTGCATTAGAATAGATAAAAAATTTATTGAAGTTATTATTAGCACAAATAATGAAAGTTCTTGCCTATTTTAATTTAGTACAATTTTAATAAATATAGAATAGATAATTTTTTTATTGAAGTTATTATTAGCACAAATAATGAAAGTTCTTGCCTATTTTATTTTTGTACCCTCAACTTAGGATTTGATTATTCTAAATAATATTAATAGTATTTGCTTCTTCTTTTTTACAGAAATATATATTTTATTTTTTAATTCAAACATTAAGAAAATACATTTTATAAATTTAATGAATTGTAGGAATACATCCAAAAAGGCAACGGATAAGAATTGAAACTTGAAAAAAAAAATTACTTTCCAGTCGGATATGTTTTAAAACAATATATAATCTAACCTAATTTTAATCACAAAACTTCGCCATCTGTGATTCTCTTTTTACTTTAATTATCCTTCTTCCATAGTTGTTATTAATTTTTTTTTTTGCTAATTTTGGTTAATTTTCTCAATCAAATTATATGTGAAATATAATTTATTTATTTATTTGTATTTGAACCAATTTTGAATAAAAAAAAACTTGTAATAATCAACTCTTTCATACTTTTAACAAATATTTTAGGCATTTTAACATACGGAGCAACTCAATAGAGTAGGTGGTCAAGCCAAAATTTAGAAGAAAAAAATTATATTTATTTAATATTTTTTTATTATATTTTATTCTCATAAATTCTGCAATTATTTAATTTATCTTTTTGAATTGATGGAATATCATTTCGTAATATTTTGTGTGACACTACAGACATATATAAATTATTGTATGTTATATAACACTACAAATGTTTGAATCTTATGTAGGTTCTTATTGATTATAGTTTTGAAAAGGTTTTCAATTGATTCAATTGTTACATAAATTATCAAAATTATTTTAGAAGTGTTTAAAAATAAAATCAAGATTTCACTTGATTGAATATATCAAATTTTTATATCATTTTCTTATTTGTATAATATTTCATATTACTTTTAGTTACAAAAAAAATAGATCTAAATCATCAATATTATAGTGATTGTTACCTTATAAGACATTCAAAGTTAAGACATATATTTATAAATAATTTAATTAGTTTAAGCTTGAAATATCTAAGAAGTCATCTCAAAGAATTGAAGATAATCTTACAAAGTCAATATTAAAACACTATTTATTCAAATTAAAGTGATTCAGGAGAAAATAATTGCAAAATTAACTGCCTATAAGTTTTAAATTTTAATTATAATCACATTAATTGTTAATTTTTAAAATAATAAAATTTTGAAAACATGTACATAATTATAAGTAGGAGATTCCCAAAAACTATTAAGAAAATTTTAATTAAAATACATAATTATTTATATTCTACTTATATATTTAACACTTTGTTTGAATGATTTTTACGTACTGTTTCATAATGTATCATATTATATTTGTTTGTGTTGTATTGTATTGTTTTAATGAATACAATATTTGGATAGAGTATATCGTTCTCCATTATTGCATGATATGATAAATCTACCAGAAGAGTAGGACATGATCAAAGCTACTATGATAAGATAAAGTAAATAATACTATGTTATTATTAAACAATAAATAAAGACAAAATAAGAAAAAAAAATATTAAGATAAATATGTGATCACATCAAATCCGTTGTTGCACAAAATTAAACTTTTCATTATAACTAACAATAAATTTAAATACACGAGATAATAATATTTAAGTAACAATCAAAATAAACATTGTATTTAAACTATCAAAACAAATACAATACAAACCTCCAAAGTCCAAACAATTAAGGTGTTAGTATTAGGGGTGTCAATGAGACGGTTCCGTCATTATTTTAAAAAAGTTATACCATCCCAATTTTCGAATATTTTATAATGTATAACCAAAATTAGATTTTTTAAAACCATCCCAATCATATCGGTTTCTCTTCGGAATCGGTACGGTTCGATTAATTTTCTTTTTTTTTACTTTTAAAATATCACCTCAAAATATACTATTATTAAGATATTTCTTTCCCAAATATATTCTTGAAAAAACACTTCAATTCTTCACCAAGAAGACAAGAATGTAAAATCTTGTTGCCATATTATTTGATCTTAAACATTTAATAGGAGTCTTTACATAGGTTTTGTCGTATTGTTTGATGGAGTATCTATTATAGTATCTTTTAATTTTAAACCTAATTAATTAAAGGTGAATCAAAGAGCAAAGACCTAAAGTCATCCAAGTCACCAGAGGCCCAAGACTAGCTTATATTTATATTTGGAAAATGTTATTAAATATATTTTATATATTAAATTTAACATATTATTAATATATAAAATATATTTACATACACATACGATTATTTGATTCGATTTGAGTATTTTTCAATTTTCTTTTATTAATGAAAAAATCATCCCAATTGTTCAAAACAGTTATTAAAAATATAATATAAATCGATTCGGTTCAATTAGATATGATGGTATAAAATGGTAGAACTTGAGCAAGGCATTTTGACCCTTCCAAGCGCAGCGTCGCCTTCATCAGATTTGTTTGGTTTGTGTCTTTTTATCTCTTCCCATGTATGTATCTTCTTCCTCTTTTAGGTTTACTTTCTCTGTGCTCTGCTTTTCGGTTGATCTCGACTTGTGTTTCTTCGTTTAATGTTCATTTTTATTTCTTTTCTGTGCGAGTTGGCGTCTTCGGTTGTGTGTTTGTTTGAACTGAATTTGGGGCTTTTTGGTTCTTTTGGGGATTTGTGATTTTGAGGCTTGAGGCCTAAAGCAACTGCTTTGGTGGCTTTAGGGTTGAGCCGCCCTTGTTAAGAAAAAAAGTGTTCTTTGATGTTTCTTTATATTGTTTGGATTGCTGAAATGTTGTTAATGGTTGCTATATCATGATATTTTTATGCGTATGTTGGTATTATTTGATGCTTGCATGAATTTTCTTACACTTCATTGCTATGTTTTAAAATGTTACAACTTTTACTAATTTTTCACAATTTTACCTCCCTCCCGATACCTCACTTGTGGGATTACAGTGGGTATGTTGTTTTTTGTAGTATTGTATGTGGTTCTGATAGTTTGTTAGCAATTGTAATTAGTCAAATTATGATGAACTTTTTTTAGATACTGAATGAAAAGAGTTTGATCAGCCCATAAGATTTATGTAGCTGATCTTAATTAGTTTGAGATTTATGTTTATTTCATTCATTAATTAATAAAATATTTTCAAAAATTTATGGGCGGTAAAACACTTGCGTCATGGTGCCACCTTTTTAAAATACTAAATGTCATAAGGAAGAATAATCAAAGATGATTAGTAAATGTTTGCGATTCAACTCATATTGTGTTTACAAGTGTAATCTGTTGTACTTTCCCTTATCATTTTCCCTCTATTATTACAGATGGCTAGATGGGATCAAATTCTTTCTCTTCCTGTTCAGAGCCCCCCGATTTTGGAGTTTTCTTCTGCTGAACTTGTGTGGTCTAAGGTAGAAGGCTGGCGTGATAACATAGACAGAGTTGCTCTCATTCCATTTGCTAGAGTAGATGACTTTGTTAGGGGTGAATCTGCTAATAAAGAATGTCCAACAAGATTTCATGTTGAAGCTCGGAGACGTCGGCCTGCAGAGTCGACGTACAAGCCTAAAGTTGATGGCATCCTTGAATATATTCTGTAAGCTGTACTTTTATCTCTTTAGCTTGTTTCAGTTGCTTGTATCTGCCACAATGCATTTTATAGAAATAACCTTATGATTTTTTAGGTACTGGTGCTCGTTTGGTCCTGATGACCATAGAAAGGGTGGAGTTGTTCGACCGAGTAGAACCACATACGTTCCTAAGAAAAAACCTTCTGGTCGACCTAATACAAAGAGGGGGTGCACCTGCCACTTTATTGTCAAACGCTTAATTGCTGAACCATCTGTAGCACTGATCATCTATAACCAAGATAAGCACGTGGATAAGAATGGATTACCATGCCATGGCCCACAGGACAAAAAGTCTGCTGGAACACGTGCCATGTATGCTCCGTACATCTCAGAGGATCTTCGTCTCCGTGTTTTGTCCCTGCTCTATGCTGGGGTGTCTGTGGAAACAATCATGCAGAGACACGGTGAATCAGTGGAGAGACAAGGAGGTCCGTGCAACCGAGATGACCTTTTAACTCACAGATATGTTCGGAGACAAGAGAGGAGCATACGGCGCTCGTCTTATGAACTTGACACAGATGATGCAGTCAGCATTAATATGTGGGTAGAAAGTCACCAGAATCAAGTGTTCTTTTATGAGAATTTCTCTGATTCCGACCCTTTTGTTTTGGGTATTCAAACAGAATGGCAGTTGCAACAACTGATTCGGTTTGGAAATCACGGCCTTCTGGCCTCTGATTCGAAGTTTGGAACTAATAAATTAAAGGTATTTTTGGCTTATATGGTTACCAAATTTTTAGAACTAGAACAGACTGAATATTGAAAGCTTACATTCTCTGTTATGAAAATTCTCCAGTATCCTATTCGTAGTCTTGTTGTGTTCAACTCAGAAAACAAGGCTATACCAGTGGCATGGATAATAACACCTAGATTTGCAAGTGGAGATACAATTAGATGGATGAGGGCCCTATATAACAGAGTTCATATGAAAGATCCTAAGTGGAAGTTGGCTGGATTCATTGTGGATGATCCTTCAGCCGACATCCTTGCAATCAGGTTGCTTACAATGTTTTTGTTCCACATTCATTTGCTGATCAAGTGATAGTGTAATCCAATATGAATCAATGACCGTGGTTATTTTCCTTTATTCTTTTTCCTGATGACGTGGGGGTTCGCTTTAGCATGGCAAACTAGAGTCGCACCAGTGGCATCTATCTTTTGGGTTCAGGGTGAGGCTTTTACTTCAATAGTCTTGAGTCCAGGAAACGTATCATGTTAGACTTGTGGATTGATGATATTAGTAGATGAATGCTTGTAAAATAGGCTGGCAGTTTCAATGTCGTTCTGTTGGATCGGTCTGAGTATTTTGAACTAATGAAGAATCAAATAAACCAGCATCTGATACACTATTAGCGATAATGTTTCTTATCAACAGTAGTGAATTTGAGAAGTCTCTCAGTATTTTATCTGATCCCAACTTCTACATCAAAAGGTCGTGTTCATTTACCAAAGGTTAAATAGTACTCCCTTTGTCCCAATTTATATGACTCACTTTTCTTTTTAGTCAGTCCCAAAAGAGTGACATATTTTCTTATTTGGTAAATATTTAATGACTCAATCAACATTCTACCCATGTTGAGTCCCACTTATTTGGCAAAAAGTCCACAAAGATGTACTTTTCTATTTAGAACTGTATTTATTTTAAGGGTAGTTTTGAAACCTTGCAAAGTTTTTCCATATTTCTTAAACTCCATGCCTATGCCTCATCAAATTACATCACATAAATTGGGACGGAGAGAGTAGCAAATTTTAAATGAATGATGGAACTTGCATACTTTGCTCATTCAGTGCGTGGAAGGTTTATCTGAATGTTAGGCATGTCACTTAGTTTTTCTTTTTGTGTTTTCTCAGTCGCTCATGAGTTGAGGTTCTGTAGAGTATATATTTTGTGTACTAGATTGCACAGATTAAAATTGTGCCCTCTAGTCATCTACTTTATCTTCTTGATTATTCTTGCATGAATGGTGTATTATATCTTTGTTTGCTTATCACTCAGGGAAGTGTTCCAGTGCTCTGTATTGATATGCTTTTGGCGGGTTCGTCATGCATGGCATAAGAACTTGATTAAGAAATGCTCAGAACTGGAGACCTGTGCTGTAATTGCAAAGAGGCTAGGCCAGGCAGTGCAGCGCATCTGCAAAGGGGATGGAACTGCTGATTTGTTTGAAGAATTTATGGAAGATTCTGTGGATGCTGCAGACTTTTTGGACTATTTCAAGGCCATATGGTACCCGAGACTAGGTGAGTTTTACTATTCAGTAAAACAGTCTCTGTAGGTACCAATAGATTTGTTATTGCAATTAGATTGAAGTACACCTCTGAAACAGGTCTTTTGCTTACTCAATTGACACATGGATAATCTGATTCAGATCCAGGCCTAGCATGAATTTAAACTAACACTCCGTTTGTCCACATTGTGCAACATTTCACATGCCTTATGAAAACAGATGTTTCACACACCTCTGTCATAAACGGTAGTCCTTTTTTTCGACCCCGGGTTTAGCTCTGTTTTAAAAAAAAACAAGGAGGTACGTGGGATTACACTGGGTATGTTGTTATTGTTGAGGGTCTTGAAGTCCAAAAACTCCCGTCATATTTTCAATTACATAACAATCTCTCAGTTTATACTACATAGCTAACAGTTGTTAAGCATTTAATTTGAATTATTATAGATTGAGGAACCCCATCTGGTGAATATACATGCAATCTTTCACGTTTGAGTGTCCTCACTTAAAAAGGACATGCTAGCCTAGTATTTTTCTACTAAAAGACCTTATTCTTTTAGTTTTGAAAAACACATTATTCTTCAAGAATGCTTGAGATTCTCTTATAAATTAGTTGGTTCCTCTTTGGGGCTTTTCTTGCTGACAGATTTTGTCTACTCAGGGCTCTGGACTACTGCACTGAGAACTCTTCCTCTTGCCAGCCAGGAGATGTGCTCATCAATGGAGTACTATCACAACCAATTAAAGCTTAGGTTATTGAATGAGAAGGAAAAAAGTGTATATCAACGTGCTGATTGGTTAGTAGATAAGCTAGGTACTACAGTGCATTCTTACTTCTGGCTTGATGAGTACTCAGGGAAGGATGATTTTGCACGATACTGGAAGGATGAATGGATGAGTGGCTTAACAGCTTGGCAGAAATCTTTGCAGATTCCAGATTCAGATGTGTTAGTTGAGGGTGATTATTCAAAAGTTGTTGATCAGGAAGATCGACATAAATTGCATGTTGTTCGCAATCCAGCTTCCGAATATGCACTTTGTGATTGTAATTGGGCGAAAATGGGAAACTTGTGCGAGCATATTCTCAAAAGCATTAAATGTCTACGTGACAAAGGGTCTATTACTCCATCCGTCAGTATGTTCCAATATATGCAGGCTCTGGTCGATATGTTACACTGCCCACCTCATGATTCTTTGATTCGTGATCATGCACTTTCTCTAGCTCTCTGGGCGCAGACACAGTTGAATGCTCAACTTGGTCCTGGAAATGGCCAGTCTAAGCGACAAGCTCTTCAGCTGACTACTGTCACACCTGGTGTGGTGAGAGCAAGCAATAGAACACACACATTAGTCAATGTGGTAAATGATCTGACTGAGCTCCAGCATCCAAGTTCTGCCACAGGTAATTTGAGTGGTGGCAAGATTGATCGGGTAGCTACTGAAAATGGCACTCGCACAGATATAGGTTCTGCTGTGGAACATCCTTCTGCTGAGATGCAAACCAGCCCATTATCCATCTCTGCTTGTGCGACTCAATTGTTTTCTCTTGATGGGATCACATCAGCCAATGTGTTTGCTGAGAACGGAGATGTCATGATTGATGAGGAGCTGGATACGATGAAGAATATTCCTTCCACAGACGCATCATTGCAAATTTAGACGGTTTTCAAGATGGAAGTCTGGAACAAAACTGACAGTGCAACAACGGTGGACGAGCAACCACAGCCTCTATGTAGCTCCAGCTGAGTCTTCTCTAGATCAATGCTTGAATAACCAGCATAATGATGTATGTAGGAACTCCACAGAGCCAGACGTTATCCTGGATTACAGAATGTTGATAACAGAATAGACAATGCAATTTCATCCATAACCAAGGCAGTATAATCCTCTCTGGTAAATATGGATGAAGCATCTGAAGTCGAAAAGCTTATGAGGATAGGTGCTGTTGATGAAAATACTGGCATCACTAGTGGCCTAACAGCTTAAAGATAAGATGTCAAATGTTCGTCCTGGGCTCGTTAGGCTCCCCGATTCACATCAGAGCTGGTTGAAGAACTGAAGCCTCTGAATGAATTGAAGACAATGGGAAAAAATGAGTTTTGACAAAAGAAGATGTAAGCAAGAACAATGACCAGAATTTTGCCAGCAGAGTGCTGTTAGAAGAAGGTACAACTACTGAGCGGTTTATCTTCTCCCTGAACAGTAGGGCAGCTGACCATGTGATAGATTTTTGTCCACATTTTGTCTTGGAAGACTCCACCCAATTAGCAACCTTATGTGGAGCTTGGGACCAATTGAGCATCTTATGATTAAGAGCTTTGCTTTCTTAGATCATAATAGCTTAATTTTGCAAAAAAGTGATTTCACCAGTAAAGTGATAGTTTGTTTGAGGCTGCTGCTCATGATTTATTGCTTGTGGGGTTGGTTGTTACTAAGAGTTTGTTTGAGGCTGCAACTCAATACTCATGATCTATTGCTTATAGGATCGGTTATGACTTTTGAATATTAAGTGCTTGTGCTGTTCATGGTGCCTACTCGCCTAGTTGGGCCATTGTTATTGCACATGCTGATCTCTTCACCACCCTGTATATCCAGATGAAAGCAACAAAATCTGAGAATTATTTTCAATCTTTGATTGACTCTGTATATTTGCATGGACTTCATCTTAGAAGTTGCTCTTAAGCATTGTATATCGCCTCAAAACCCATTCTTCTTGTGTCTGTGCATAAAATCAATGAAAAGAGCATTTGCATATCGTTGTTTCCTTATGATAGAGTAGCCTCTGCTTGTCATCTAGACGAGCTCATGCTAGTGACCATGTATGGTTGTCTGTGTGATGATTTATCTACTTCCTCCCTTCTGCCGATCCTCAACAACCATCGAAAATTTTACATCATAGATCTCTCATTTACTTGTAATAGTTTGCTTTACAGGAGGAAGACGTTTCCAAGTGCAGATTTTCATTTCATAATTGGATTTAAGAGGCATTCATTACTAACATAATATTACTATTGACTATTGAGACAATATTGTCACATTGGATGAAATAAAGAAGAATTAACCTAAATAACCACCCGCCCTACTGTTTTTGCTTTCAATCTTCTCTGTTGTTCCTCCAATTAGCTCTGCTGTTTTAGCAAGGCAATTTAAATCAACTCAGTAAATTTACCTGCTAAAACCAATCCACTGTATTTTCTTGGAAAAAGACACTATAGGGGTTCGTGTTGGTTTAAACCAGTGCAGTGACAAGTGAGAACTTGTTTTCAAAATTATTGTACAGTACAACTAAATATTAGATTGAGATAAGCTTAAATGGAGCGACATGGATAGTGAGCATTTGTGTTGCAATCACGATGTAGTTGTAAGCTAAAGCGTCTTATTAATACTGCTACACTCAAAGCGTCATAATACTCTGCTGTTGCAACAATTCCAGAGGTCTCCAAAGCCTACTGACCGAGTTCATCAGGGTTAACACGATTAACTAAAAAGCCACTTTGCAAGATTAGAGATATATTTCCTAAAGAAAATAGATTATAAACTTAAATACTTGAGAACATATACATAGCAGACACAAACATACAGCCTGTTTGTATATGTTGGTATGCTTACACATAGGGGAACATGAATTCGAGATCTAAATAACGCTAACAGTGCAGTAGCTCATACTGCAATAAAAGTAAATCTCCGAGCCTTGAAAATACAAACATAAACTAGCCAGATCTTCTCATAAGTGGGTAGGGAGGGAGGCGGTAGAGGTGGTTGAGAAATATCATTTTCCAAGCATTTCTTCTACAGCGTTACAACATGACTTCATACATCAAACATACAACTCTAACAGCTTACTGAGGCTCCCTGCTGATCACCAGACTTTATAGCTACCTGAAAACAGTCACAATTAACAGTAGTCCTTTGTTTTACAGCGATGAACATAGAATAAAAAGAAACCATGTTTTTTTTCTAGTTTACATTCGTCTGTAAGAAGTATAGGGTCAAACTTAGCTTAATAAGTAAAGATGGTACACACTTGTTGCAGAAACTAGTGGTCACTCACAGTGATTCATTCTTATGGAAGAG
Source organism: Solanum etuberosum (assembly GCA_029582245.1). Classification (NCBI taxonomy): domain Eukaryota; kingdom Viridiplantae; phylum Streptophyta; class Magnoliopsida; order Solanales; family Solanaceae; genus Solanum; species Solanum etuberosum. Next base: position 18,430 of record JAJONR010006144.1, on the reverse strand, counting down.
AACATTGCGGTTTTGTTAGCTTCTACTACTTTTCTATCAACCTGGAGGTTAATACAAGACCAGCCAATGAACATATCTCCAAATATAAGACAATAAGTCCAATTATTCTGAAGTAGTCAATCTATCAACAGGTCTTTCTCAAAAATTCTTTATGATTGAGCATCATTACAGTGTTGCAAGGATTCAGGTAGTAATAGAAGCTCTTTTGGATTGACAAAGCTTGCTCAGAGTAACATATAGCAATACAATTAAAAGCCCAAAAAGTCCTATCTCCAATCAGACATCCACCTAAGGACTCACAGTTTTTTCTTCTTAGAAGCCACATAAGGACTCACATACAGCCTTAAATATAGGAAAAGACGACTATGTTCTTTTGCCAAACAAACATACAATATGAAGCTTCTTTCATAAATAATATGAAATTTTAGAAAGCCTGACAGGTCTTTTATCTTGTTGTTGAGAGGCAGGAAAAAAGAACCTCAATGAAGCATGAATCAATCAAACCAATTTTTTTAAAGTTGTTAAAATCATGAGGAAATATGAGATAGAAACAGCTGAAGCAAATAGTTACTGTGAGGGAAGACGTCGAAAAATAAGCACTTATGAATAACATGTACTAGCAGCTCTTACATAGGAATCAATTTCAGTTCCAAGGGAACGTTCACTTATTTGCTTCAGCATCAAGTCTAGGATACAAAGCCTATTACTAGTAGTTCATTAAATAATACAAATTTGTTTCCAGATTATTTAACATAGTCAACGAAAACGACAAGGACAGGAAGTATCAGCAAGATTTCAGTATACCTATTGCGCTGCATCTTCAGAAAATCTGGCATCAAATGGAGCAGAAGGATTGGGATGTACTGCTGAAGCATTATTTGCTCCAGAACCATGTTGCAGTTCTATCACTAACCATCTTACAGCTTTACTCATCTGCTCCAACCTAACAGCACTAATGGGTTGAAGGCCACTTGCAGCTGGTTGCCCAGGCTTCCCTGAAACAGTGCCTGTAGCCTCATCCACGAGACACTCGGAGCCAATTCTTTGCTTAACCGACTCCACAAACTCCTCCGCCTGATCACACGCAACCCTGAACAACTCCCATTTCTGCTTAAAGTTTTCTAATGCAGCATCAGTTGCTGCCGTTTTCTGACCATTAGAACTCTCCTTTGATTCAAGTACAACAGCTGATGCTGCAACAAAGTCTTGATATGCACTGCTCAGTGCATCTACGAGACTATCCATCAAAGCCCCTCGAAGCCCTAATTGATCACTAACCTCCGTAAAGCTCTACAATAAGGAGAGAAATTAGCAAGAACATCATTAAAAATTGAATCTTTGTAGCAAGACCATCATTAAAAATTGAATCTTTGTAGCAAGAACATCACTAAAAATTGAATCTTTAGCAAGACCATCACTAAAAATTGAATCTTTGTAGCAAGACCATCATTAAAAATTGAATCTTTGTACAACAATTAAAGAGTTTTTTTATCAAGAATGAACATTTGTGCTATCAAATTCAGCATACAGAAACAAACCCAAGAAAGAATTTTTACGATTACCCAAAATACTCAAAAGCAAGAAATCAACTGAAACAAACTTGATGCAATACACAAATTTCTTGAAAATACTCAAATAAAATGGAACAAATTTAAGCAAATGAAAAGAAGAAACCACAAAGACTAGGGTTTTTCTACTTACTTGACTGAAGGAAGAAAATGGCTGCCACAACCTTCTCCTACTGTCTTTCTTTGGTTTTTTCTCCTTTTCTCCCCTCCTACGCTAAGTTTTATTCAACTTATTAAGGTATGATTTTTTAAGAAGATTACTTGTGACATGTGGCTTTTTTTAAGAGTTTATTCATCTATTAGTGTTATATATTATTGATGAGTAAGTATATGTGATGAATAAAATTAATCTTACATTAATGTTTAAATTAAATATTTTTTTTTAATTTTTCAATCTTGCTTTGGTGATGTGAACGCATACAAGATCACATAAGATCAACTTTATGTTATTTTTTCAATTAGACAAACACGTTTTGAGGAAAAACAATAATCATTTCTCTAGATATGATATACATCCAAAAACCAACGAAGTAAAATATTCTAATAAATCTAATTTTGAATAAACACTAATAAAAATTTTGTTCATAACATTTTCACTCCTAAATGTTAATGCGTGTAACTAATCACAAGTTTTGCTAATTTCAAATTATCTAATGCATTACTATTTATGTATTATTTTATTTTCAACACTTCTTACTTATCAACTATTATAATCGATTTTTCTATCATTTGCTTGTTTGCTCCACTAACAAAAGGGAAAAAAAGGTCATGTACATTACATTCCTACCTACCATCATCTGAAGTAGTTCCATACCTAGCAATCTTCCACGATACTCCCTCAAAATATTCTTCATGATTTATTGATAACAAAAAACGTAAACGCAATTCGTTATTGAAAATAAGATGTCAGATAATAAATATTTAATATTTAATAATTTTTATTAAAAGTTAGTCGCAAGAATTTAAATACTTTTCTATCCAATTATAGGTAGATCGACAATCATTACTTCAATGCGAAAATAATTATGCCTCATTTTAATTTTTCTAATTAGAATATAAATAACAATTTCGAAAAAATAAATAAATTAAACACATATTTTATTATTAAAAATAAAAAAAGTCCACCACTCTACAGTTAATTATTTTGTTTCTTCATCAGTTCATATACGACTCTACCAAAAAACTTTACCAGTTTTCCAGGAAAAGTTCTTGGAGAGAAAAGGGACTCTGTGAGAAAAAAATCAAGAAAACATTTTGACCCAATAAAACAGAGCTTTTCAAGAAAATATTTTGATGGGTCATCGTGGATTTTCATCTTCATCACTAGTCTTCTTCATCTTGATTCTTATTGGGGTTCCAATATCATCCTCAGTCCCCTTCATTGTTCTCCATGGTATTGGTTTATGTGTTTTTTTTTACTGTTAATGTTGTTTAATTAAAAAAATGACTTTTTTTTGGATTAATAGGAATTGGAGATCAGTGTTCGCATCGTGGAGTCAAACGATTCACAGAGGAGCTAAGTGAATGGTCAAAATGTGAAGGATATTGCTTGTAATTATTTTTTTCCTTAAAAATTGGTTTAGTGGCTGTACTTAATTTAACTATTTGAGATAATCTTATTTGGCGTGTAGAACATTTCTGCTAACACTGTATTCGTATGTTATAGTTGGGGAAAATAATCAAAATTAATATTTTAATAGTTTAGAGTTGTGAAGCTTGTACAATAACAACAACAATATACCCCGTGTAATCTTATTAGTGGAGTCTGGGAGGGTAGGATGTACTAGGCCTTACCCTTACCTTTGTAGGGTAGAGAGATTGTTTCTGGTAGACGATGGGCTCAAAAGTTGTGAAGTTTGTATAGAATAATAATTGTTTGTGGTATAGTGTCAAATATTTCTGGATGTCACATATGGGAAGAGTTTTTGTTTTAACTTGGGATGGAGAGAGTAGTTCGTTTGCATATAACTTGAAGTAATGTGACTGGTGGTATGACTTTAGTTAGTTGTGTTAGTGTTTGTTTCATACAGCTTAAGCATTTTGATAATGATTATTCATCTAATTATTTGAATAAGCTTTTCGATAAGCGACTTGTTTAAGGAAACAACTTATAAAATGCAATTGATAATGATTATTCTTCTGATTAGTTGAATAAGCTTTCCTTTCAATACTTGATGTTGATATGCTTTATCTGAGCCGAAAGTCTATCTGAAACAAGCTCTCTACCTTCATAAGTTAGGGGTAAGGCTGCATACACACTACCCTCTTGAGACCCCACTTGTGGGATTACACTGGCTATGTTGTTGTTATTTGAATAAGCTTTTCAATAAGAGACTCGCATAAGGAAACAACTGATAAAATGTTACCTATGATAATTGATCAATGCCCACTCTATTTATCATTAGTTGTGTCATGAGATAGCTTGTTATATACTAGCAGTCATCACTTTTAGCTAGCCATTATTATTCTGAAACAGAGGAGTTTATGTTTCCTATCAGAGTTTAAATCAGTTCTGGATGGTGGTTGTTCTTTTAAATCGTGTTCAGTTGATCACTTTATTTTCACTTATCGGAAAAGATTGATGCCTGATTAAAGCTGCATGATAATCAGCAAAGTGGATAGGAAGTTTCCTCAAAGGCATCCCTAGCCCTTCCCCACCCCCTCCGCCTGCCAAAAGAAAAAGTAAAATGAAAGAAATAAAAAGACTTAGGATGTCTCGAGTTAGTTTGTATTTCTTTTCAAGATTATTAGTAAAATTTGTTTTGTTTGCCCATTAAGCCAAAGTTGAGAGAGGTTTGATACGAAGGTATTATGTCACCATGGCTTGTTATTCATCAAAAGAGATCTTAAACCGATTAGTATTGCCCGTGTTCAGAATTTTACATTTTGAATTGTACTTGCTGAATCCATTCTATTTTCATACACAGTCTTAGTTGATATGATTCTGTTTTATGGATCATGTCCTACAAAATTACCTATTTGTTTTATATCCACATAACTCTGCTTAATTTTTTTGGCGTGATTATGTAACTTATATGCTTTGTACTTGAGCTATCTTTGAACTCTCCTCTCTAGGGAAATTGGAAATGGATCATGGGACTCCTGGTTTATGACTTTAGAGGATCAGGTAATGACTCTGCAATAAAATCTAAATGCTAGTAGTTGTCTTGGGCAAAAAAGTTTTCAGAACCTAGTTCTGATCTGTTCTTTTTCATGTGCAGGCTGATGTAGTGTGTAGCAAGGTGATGGAGCTCTGTCAATTAATTGTTTTGTTGTGGCTAATCTCTCGTATTAGTTTTATTCGCTGACGCTGACGAAAACAAACTTCCGGGTACAGGTTAAGAAAATGAAAGAACTCCAAGATGGTTACAACATAGTTGGTCTCTCACAGGTTATTTAAAGAAACTAGATCTTGTAAATTTGTGCACTACTTTTATTGGTGTATCTTTCCATCACTTAGTGCCATATTTGTATGTCAATCAGAGGGTTATTAGCTCTATATTTTTACACTTCTCAGCTTCAATTAAAATAATTTAAGGGGGTCAGGTCCCACGCAGAAAAATATTTGAGAACTCTATTTGAACCAAATATTTTAAGAGAGAATAATCAAACTCATCCTTAAGTAATCTCACTTGGATTTATTTAATCCATATAATCTGTAGGTGACAATATGATCCTTGAACTAAGACTGCAAATGACCAAACTGACCTAGCTCGTAGCAAATATCCGAAACTAATAGCTTTTGAATCATGCAAAACACATGGTATCATATCAATATCGTTCACTTGGAAAGTAAATGCTTATTATGTGATGTAATATTTTGGATTCAATTGGTTAATGGTTGCATGGACAGCATATTCACTACTCATCTGCTTATGTTACAGGGTACCCTAATAGGCCGAGCTGTTGTGGAATATTGTGAGGGAGGACCACAGGTAGGGAAAAAAAGCTTAAAGCAGGATTTCACCAATTTGCATGCAACTCTAATTGATATGCATCTGATAAAGATGACTTCCGATTATATTTGCTTCTTGAAGTCAAAGTCGGATCTTTCTTATTCTAGTCATTTCAACCCAGCTCTTACTACATATGTGGATGTGTATCTCCGTGTGATATAAGTTAGCCACGGTATTAGTTTAAATCAGCCTATGAACCATGGAATTATCTCTTTGCAGTAAGTTCGTTACTTATAAATTATAATAGGTCAGTGGAATATTGAAACTAAAGAACTGTGGGAACAAAGACCCTTTGGGTTCACTTGTCAAATGTAATTATGTTCTTTGAAAACTTGTGCTAGAAGTAGCAGGTATCCAGTGGAATAGTCAAGGTGCTCAAAAGCTTGCCCAAACACCACTGTCATAAAAAATATTCTTTGGAAAAAACAAAGAATCTTAGGCTCAATGCTCCACAGAATCTTAGTTTTCCTGTTCCCCTTTTATTTCTCAATCCTAGCAAGGTTTTTTGGTAGATTATCAACACATTCAGAACAATATCTCTTCACATGTCCTCCTTCTCTAAAACAACAGCCCATGTAGCACTTCAATGCTCTCCACCATCACTAGAAGTCATTCTTCTGAATTTTCTGCCAACCATCACTTCTGGAAATAATTCTTAATTTGTTGCCTGATGAATTTCTTTTTGTGTTTGGAAAAAGTCCAGTACATACATTGCTCAGAGTCAGAAATTTGATGCAGTCTTTCTTTTGATACTTAATATTCCATTAGCCAGTCATCCCTTCAACCTGTAGTGTGCCAATTATCCCTTATTGATTAAAAAGATAAATACTAATGGATTTATTGGTTAAATGGGCTACCACCTAATTAGGTCACTCTTTTGGTTTGGGCACTCCTATTTAGTCTATAACACAACCTCTAATTGTTGGTGAAGTAAAGATTCCCTACTTGTGTGATGGGATATGCATATGGAAAATGAAGAAAAAAGAAAAAAAAGATGCCGAGGAACACTAGTAGTCTTCATCTACCTGTTTATCATAGTTGGTGGAACGAATTGATATATTGTATTGACTCCCTAAAGGGCTGACGGGGTCAAATGTGTAGCTTTCCAACCTTCTAATCTGCATTCTCTCTGGAATTTATGTTGAGTGGGAAGTTTTGGATTTAGGTTTTCCAAAGAAGGAAATAGGACAAATCCAGGAGAGAAACATTGAATTTCTTAGTGTTCACGTGGCTTTTCTTTATATTATTGATTCCACGTGTTACTGTTGTCGTCTGTCTAGTCCTTATGTTTGCTGTACTTGAGAAATTTCAATAATAAATATTTGTGCTCATTGCCATGACAGGTTAAGAATTTGATTTCCTTAGGAGGACCTCATGCTGGCACTGCTTCAGTTCCTCTCTGTGGTGTAAGTGTTTGTATATTTTGTACCATCATTTGCTATTTATCCTTCAATAAGACAAGTTTATTTGTTAGTTTTTGGGTGCTGGATCAGACAATCATGTAAGGCTTCTTTTTGGTTATCTTCTTACTGTTGCTGGCATTGCTCTTTGAGCTAGCACTGTTCTTTCATGAGGTCCTCTTCCTTCTTACTTTGGGAAAAGTCAATAGAAGCATCCTAGGCAGTGTTATAGCTTCTTGATGATCATTATTGTGGGGAAATACGACCAAAGTATGCTTTAGCAGGGGGTGACAAGGTTGACCACCAAATCATGTAAATTCCCCTTGATGTGTTTTTGAATTGTTGTTGATCTCATTATTCATTTTGCAGTCTGGCATTTTTTGCATAATTGCTGATAATCTAATCAAGTCAGAGATATACTCCGATTTTGTCCAGGTATTACGAGGTTCTGATTATGTTTTATTTACCAAGGGATGTTTGACATGATTCCTTGGAATGATAAATATTTAAATTGCAGGCTCACTTGGCTCCTAGTGGGTATCTCAAGCTTCCAAATGTAAGTGGCATTATTACTGCATTCCCCATTACTTAATGTCATAAGGTGCTGAGCAAACAATCCTTACAATTTTTAGTGGCTTCACATTAGCTTCTTCTCTGCATTTTGTGGGAGTGGACTGTAAAATCAATTTCACAAGTTTTGCTTCCTCTCTGCATTTCAATGGGAGTGGACTGTGTAAAATCATATTCAAATCGGCATAAAGACTTGTGACAGTAAAAAGATCACAACTTTGATAAGGGACAAAGTTCACTACTTCAAAATTCTTAACGCTCATCCTATCTGTTCTAGATGTCTTGTTCTCTGTTTCTCTATTTTATACCACTTATTGTTTGAAGAGAAAGAAGTGGTTGCATGTAAGTTCATCGAAGGATAGAGAGGAGTTAACTGCATCGGTTGGGGTTTGAATGGATAGGGGATAGGAGTGAATGGGATTCTTAGGGAAGGTAGAATCTTCGTATGTGCTTTTATCAAAAGAAAATGGTTAATACGATTCCTCTGCATTTTCTATGTTCTTGGTTGTGCACTCTGTGTGTGATCAAGACATAGTGATAGAGACAGATGGAATGGAGAGGACTACTGTGTGAATAGGTGCTTTTGACTATCTCTATGCACATGTGCTGGTATCGTCTTTTTCAGTAAACAGGGGTTGGTAATATGGGAGTCAAGGTAATTCAAAGAGGGTGAGGCAGCTGGTGGCTGCTAAATTTTGGGACTTTAGGTAGGTTGTGGATGAAGCAAAGACAAGGGAAAAGAATATTAGAACCATTCATTAACCAATTCTTGTTTGTTTTATATTGTGATTTCCATTTCATTTAATATGTATTTGTTCTTCTGAAGTGAAATCAAAGAATAGTGCAGTTGGATGTAGAAAGAACTGCTAAAAGAAGGTGATGGCACTGCTGCTGTGAGTGCCACAAAAATGTCAAGTTCTGTGTGTTTAAAACTAGGGTATCAAAAGTAAATTAATCTGCTTTTCCTTCTTTTGGAAGTTGAAACTTCGTATGACTTTTTTTTCTCCTGGAGGCGTAGGTAGGTGCAAATTTCTTTACCAATCTTTCAGGTTTGGAAGCTTAACTTGTATTTCTCTCTTCACAGAATATTCCTGGGTACATGAAAAGCTGCCGGTTTCTCCCAAAGCTTAACAATGAAATCCCCAGTCATAGAAATTCCACATATAAGAAACGGTTCAGCAGCTTGGAGAATCTTGTCCTTATCATGGTTTGTCAGTCCTGCCATTGCATTCTATTTTTCTTTTAGTTTGTGTCAAATGACCACAATTTGCAGCAGCTATGGTAACATCACACTCTTCTTTCCTGTGTTCTTTTGCTTTCTTATTCACAGTTTGAACATGATACTGTTTTGATACCAAAGGAGACTTCTTGGTTTGGATACTATCCAGATGGGGCCTTTGAACCTATTTTGCCAGCACAGAAGGTATGATGTGAAATCTGGTTAAGAGAAATGTTCAATCTATATTACTTTTTACTGCCATTTCAGCAAACAAGACACCCTCTCAATATTATTTTTTTCCATATGTATGATATCCAAGAAGAACCAAATACGTGCATTGTATATCTGTATATAACATTTCCTTGACAAATGCACTATTTTCATACTATATTTCCTGTTCCTTCCTCTACAAGTTCAAATGAGGTATCAATATGCTTGGTTCTGCGAAAGAGCGAGACCTTTTCCTTGTCGACAATGTTCTTCACCAGTACTGTTTTCGCTGTGGTATGACATGCTTCAGAGAAAAATGTTAATATGGCAACCAAATGTATGGATTGCTTAAGTGTTCCGATGATGGCAACATATCTAGTTCTGGATTAAACAGCCACCTCCTTGCTTCTCACTGTTCTCCCAAGTCTTTAACATAAACACTATCACCTTACTTGGTCTACTTATGTCGTATCTTTTCTGACGGTTACGTACCTCCAACCTGCAATTAGTCATATGAGTTACCATCCCTGCTTCACTTATCATTGAAAGGGGATTAGATCTCCCTCTTATCCAATCCAAAAACACTTTTTCACCTGTGATCAATTTCTTTGTTCACTCTCCCTCTCCCACTCTCCTCTCGTATTCTTTACCTCCGCTATCCTGCAATAGTACCGAGGATACTGCAAATACCATAATCTACCATTGCTTACTTGTTCTAGTTTGTAGGATCGTATTCTGTGACCATTGAGAATTGGATGTGTGTGTCTTGTGTTTCTGGATAGACTATATAGGTAGAAGGAAACTTACTATGTAGATGTCGTGTTTGCTACCTTTTATTTTCTACTTATAATTAATGTCAAAACCAGAGGGGCGAGGGTGTTGAAGTGTTTCTACAATTGCCATCAAGGTGTTTAGTAAAGAGTTTCATAGGATTGGATTCTGTGCAATTAGGTAGACGTGAATCAGGCCAAGCTTTAAGATCTAGTTAATCTTGGCTCAACCTGAATATACTATGCATGGCTTTGACTTTGAGATTCAGATTCATTGATGCTGAAAATCTGATTTATTGTGATTCCAGAACAAATATGGAAAGCTCGAGATCAATATATTAACAATTCAAAGATAAAAAATTTCATGACCTTTCTATACTCCTCTATATTGTTTAATCAAGTCTTTCTTCCATTTATGTCTTGCATTTGCCTATTTTAAACAATATGCAAGTAAACCACTTCACATAAATGAGAAGCTACCAGAGAGAACATTAAGTTATTCAAGTAGACTCTATTAGACGTACAAAAACCTCACTATTTCATGTCAACATGTACCAAACTAGAATCAATTCATTGATTTTGATCTAGAACTAGGCCTTTATATATCAATCATGTCGGCAGGGCTAGCGTCAATCCAAGGAGTTACGTCTAGAGTTTCTATTCTGTAATATTAGACATCCTGTTTTCTTTATGTTTAATGATTAACGGAAATAATTGGTCCAACTTCCTGGTGGAATCTGCCCTTGTGTTTCTTGCTAATCAACTGTGACCAAGTTTTACATCTCTCATGCACCCCATTCTTTTTCCCATAGTTCTATCCTTACATTTTACCCTGTACCACATGATCCTAGTAGTTAGTCGCATTTCAGGTTCCCGAAAACTATGCTTGACAATATTTGAAAAGATACTTTGTTTTCCTCTACATTTGTGCTTCAAGCTCAACCAAGTGAGATTTTTCCTTTTGCTTGGCAGACTCAGCTGTATACTGAGGATTGGATCGGTTTGAAAACCTTGGACGATGCTGGGAAGGTGAAATATGTCAAAGTAGCCGGGAATCATCTCCAAATTTCTTCCAGTGATATGAAAAAGCATGTTGTTCCATACTTAGCAGGGAATGCATCAACAGACGGGAGCTTTTCAAACGTGGAACACATGGCGTTGCATGATTTGCAAGACGATGCATCAAGTATTTTTACTTTTGAAGGTTCCTCATCTTATAAATGGCCTGCACCTGTCAATACCTTCTTCGCGGAATTAGTTGGCTTGACCATAGATCAACGGTCTATTGACTCTTGATTTGGTTGTTTGATAGTTGATGACCACGATATGCAACTTCATTGAAATATGTCATGCCTTTGATTGTAAGCTTTATGTTGTCTTGTTGACTCTCTATGTAAATGTGTGCGCCAAAATATTCAACTCTTGCAAAAAGATGTACTAATATCAGATAGCATTGTTAGCAATTATGCTGCCTTTCTATACTTCTGTGTCAAATTTATTTTACGATGTTAATGCATAGAACTTATGGATATCAAAGGTACGAGCTAGTGAGTTATATAAGTTGGGACAGAAGGAGTATCAAATACTATTTAGGTATAACCTCTTGTTTAATATTAGAATCGATAATCAAAACATTGATCTTTCTTATTTTTCTTGTGATATTAGTTGTGAAAAATTGAACAAAATAAGGAGATTGCCTGAAAAACAATGTTTACATATCAATTTAATTAAACGCATAAATCTTGTTCATGATCAAAATATCAATAATCAGTAACTAAACTCAATCTGGAAAATACATGTTGCCTTTAGGATTTAAGATAATTACTTTTATTCAGGGATTAGACTCATGATTTAGGAAACCAATTATATTAAATATACATTATAAACGTCAACTTCTTTAGAAAATCATACACAATATTTGGCTCTTTAAATTGACAATTACTTATGTGGAATTGACTAATATTTTTTTATTTTTTTTTAAAGAAAGTGGCCAAAAGGTAATTTGCTGGAATTATAATCTTGCACCTAAGTAAAATATCCATTTTCAAAATAAACAAAGCAAAAATCTGTATTTGAATGAAAATAAAATGATTATTTCTATGTTCATGCCATATTGACACGCATCAACAGATCACACAACCTTGTTTAATAATGATACTAATACCCAAAAAGGAACGTTTTTAACGATAACAGCGTATTAAGTATAATCTTATAAGTGGATCTGAAGAGAGTGATGTGTACATAATCTTACTTCTATCTTATGACGAATTGAAGGTAGAGAAACTTTTTTCGATGGACCTCCGCCAAAAAAAATATGCACATATATATGACATTAACCATTTTTGTTTTCTCTTTTTCTTTATCTAGATTTGCAAAAAGAAGGAAAAAATATAAACGTGAAAACAAAAAAATTATCCTTAATAATTAGAGATGATTACAACATACAAGGTAAAAATCAAGTAGATTACTGGAAAATCAAAAATTGCCAAATCAAACTCATCCAAAACAAATAAAGTAAATTTTAAATATTTTATTTACATACTGAATGCTTCAGAAATAGTACTATATATATCCAGCCTAAAAGAACCAAAAACTTTGCAGCACATTTTCTCCATTAAAAGCTTTAAATAAAATTTCAAATGGCTTATTTATGCTCAGAAAATTTCATCTTTATCATTTCAATCTTCTGTTCCATATGTTTTTCTTCTTCTATTCCTTTCATAGTATTGCATGGTAATTTTTTATTTATTTAAATGTATATTTAATGTCATTTTTGTAACTACATGTTGTTTTTCTTACGTCGACTATCATTTTGTTTTACTATCCTGTTACTATGTTATTTCGTATGTTTGTATTACTTCTTTATTTGGACTGCTTTAGATTATTTTTCTCTATTTTTGAGGTAAAAATAAGATTTGAATACACTATATTCACTCAAAATCACACTTCCTGAAAAATACTGAATATGTTATTGTCGTTGAAAAACGGTTGTTTTTGTTGATGGCAGGACTAGGAGAGTCTTGCAACGATGCAGGAAGTACATTTTACACGTCACAACTCAGTCTCTTGTCAAAATCCAATGGTTACTGCTTGTGCGTTTTTCAAAAAAATTTTCCTTATTAGTAGCATATTATTTTGTAGTCGTAGTCTCTTATTCTTCAGAGTGTATTAATATTCGTTGTTTTGTATTTTATTATTTTTGCTGTTATGTTTTTTTTTTAAATCCTATTTCGAAAACGTTTTTTTTTTAATTTAGTGTGAATAAAAAATAACCTCTCTATCTCATACATGCAGAGATGAGACAATTATACTAAATGTGTTATTATTATATTTATTCTTTTTTCAATTTTAACTTCAAATACTTATTTTTTTTCCATTCCAAAGTGGTCTTCTTCTCATGCATGAAACATTAGTGTAAAATCCATATTTTTGCTACTCCTCCAAATTCATTATAATTGTCATCGTCAGTATACCTAAGTTAAATTCTCGTAACTATGATTATTTGTTGACATATATGATAATCAATTTATATATTTTCGTATATTACTACTGTTTTTACTAGTATCATTTATGAATGTTTGGATTTTTTTTTCTTTTTTTGGCAGAGAAATTGGAAATGGAGTATCTAGTTCCTACTATATGCCTCTAGAAAATCAGGTAACAATTGATAAAAAGTAGTGATTCTCATTATTTTGATTGGATTATTAATTGCATATTAAAATTCTTGTGAATTGTAATCTGTGCCTTTCTTTTTTTGCCCATGCTGTACTTGTAGGTTCAAATTGCTTGTGAAAAGGTATTGAACCTCCACTAGATTATTCTTTTATCTTCTTTTAGTTAATAAAATAATGTTCTCTCCGTCTAAAAATAGTTGTCTACTGTATTAAAAATAATTGTCCAACAATACTTCTTCAATTTAGAAAATCAAGAGATAATTTACATTTTGTGTCTATTTAACCCTTGATATTAAATACTATTTATTATCTAATACATTTCTCAAAACATTAAATTAATAAAGTCAAAGAATAATACAGTAATATTCCCCCTATTATTTATTGTTTCTTAAGAGTTATGTCAAGTCAATAGTGGATAACTATTGTTGGACGGAGTAATAAATAAATTAATGAAAAAGAGAAATATATGGAGAAATCTGAATGTGAATTAAATTACAGGTGAAGGGAATGAAGGAACTTCAACAAGGTTACAATATAGTTGGTCTTTCACAGGTAAATTCATCTATAATCATAAATGTGTCTCCCTTATGATGATTCTGGTGTTCGAGCCAACTTTCGTGCACCTTGACTAATTCCACGATATATCAACACGTTCCAATAGCATCAACATATGTTAGGTAACTTTGTCCACCAAGGCTAGAACAAATAGGAAGAATCACCTAGTGTTTATGTGTGCATTAAAATTTAAACGGGAGATCTCATGACTCTCAATCACTTTTTCGCTTTTTAAAAAAATAAAGATGTGTCAATCTATATTTTATTTATGTATTCATTTTTTTTCCAGGGAAATATGGTAGCCAGAGGACTTATAGAGTTTTGTGATGAAGCACCTCCAGTGAGAAATTTAACAATATATTATCTTATTATTTACATTATTTATTTCATCATTTTTTTCCATTTTGTGATTATTATTTTTTGGAATTAAATTGTGCCACAGGTCAATAACTTTATCTCAATTGGTGGACCTAATGCTGGCATTGCTTCTGCTCCTGCTTGCGTTGTATGTAATTTTGTTACAACATTAGTTTCAATCGTTACCAGAGATTTCAAATTAAAATCTTGAATATGATTTTCTGACATAAATACAGACTTAGTCGGGTACCAAATTCCTTTTGCAAACAAATAAAAAAGAAAACAATAATCACATGTAAATCTCTAGATAAGTAAATTTGATAATCTGGTAAGAATGATTATCACTTAAAAATACTAACTAGCAAAAATACTTTTTGTTATTAAATTGACAGGGTAACCCTTGGTGTGATGGAGCTGGTGGTGTTTCTGGAATTGGAATATATTCCGACTATGTTCAAGTATATTATAATCAAATGTTACTCTTAATTTATTTATTTTTATTTTATTATAATGTTTTTCAAGTGATTATTTTCTAACACATCAGTTTTTTTAATTAATATGCAAATCTTAGACTCACTATGCTCCTAGTGGCTATATCAAGCTTCCAAATGTGAGTAATTCTTGTTTCTTTGTTTTTTTATTCTTTTTAAAATTTAAATATTTAAAAAAAAAAAAATCTTTATTTATTTTTTCTCAGGATATTGCTGGATATTTAAGAGGTTGTAGATATTTGCCAACGCTTAATAATGAAATTCCTAATGCAACTAATCCAATTTATAAGGAACGTTTTACTAGCTTGCAGAATCTTGTCCTTATCATGGTACATTTTACTTACGAAATAATTAATTCAATAATTTACTTACTTATAAATAATTAATCCTATTTTATTTTTAATATCTTTACAGTTTGAAAATGATGATGTTATAGCTCCAAAAGAAAGTTCTTGGTTTGGCTTTTATCAAGATGGAACCGACTCTCAAATTTTGCCACCACAACAGGTAACATTATTTCCCACTTTAAATTTCAGTTGATGGTCTATCAGAAACAACTTCTCTTCTCGTATAAGATAGAGGTGTATAACTATCCTACAATTTTTTGTTGTTGTATTTAAATTTTATAAAATAGGACATAATTTTTTTTATCTTTTTTGGCAGACTAATCTTTATCTAGAGGATACGTTTGGATTACAAACATTGGATAAAGCTGGAAAAGTGAAGTTCATAAAGTTACCAGGATATCACTTAGGAATGGATATTCAAGAAATGCAACAAAATGTTGTCCCATATTTGATTGATGGAGCACTAAAGAATAAAGCTGCTGCTCAAGTGGGACATTGATTTTTAAAAAAATCTTGTAGTGGTCAAATGGAGAATAAAAAAAACTACTACTAGATAATTGATTATTGAGTCGTTTCACATTTTGGGTAACTATGCCTCACTGCCAAACAAGTTAAATTAATCATATAAACTTCATTGTCCATGTCGCTCTATTTAAGTCTGTCTCGATCAAATATGATAAATCCTATCTGCTCCCACCTGAAAAAAAAGAGGATGTTAAAGCACCAAATATATATATATCAAGATTCAAGGCAAAATGGTTACTTGGTGTTTGCTGGAAATAAAACAGAAAAAATAGGTTCTAGCTGAGTGAATTAACAGAAAGATTGTTAAGAAATTTGGCATAAAGCTATATATACATATACTCAAACTTCTCATTTGCAACTTGAGAAGTATATCGTATTTCGTATTTACATAGAGAACGTCGAGGTTTATGGAGAAAGATAAAACAGTAGACACCTTAGCTTGTAGCATCTTTATATTATATATACAGAGGAAATATATGTACAACTTATTAACTTAAGAAAACACATGTATATCTACAGTAAAACTTTCCAGCTGCTTGCTCTCTGCAGTCAGCTTCTGATTCAGAATCTTCTGGTCGGTGTGGCAACGTAACCACATACAGGAGAGTCTTGCTAAGGCTGCCCCACCAGCAACTCGAACCCTGTAAATCAAATTCAAATCAGCCCAAAGCTCAGATCCAGCCACCCTAGAGTCAAGGCTTGAATTATATCCATCTAGATCTGTTTCGGTTATCACAACTACAGCACCATCATCGAAGGCTAGCAAATTCCGTCTGGAGAAGATTGAGCTCCGTGGGATCATACTAGTCAAGGGGGTAGAACTGTATGACTTTTTCACCATGAGATGGTAAAAATCCTGGACAGCCTGATAATCAGTGGGAAAACAGAATCAGCAACAATAGCAGAAAAATAAAAACCAAGTCAACTGGAGTATCTACCATCAATCTCATTAAAGGAGAAAAATCATGCAACTTAGAGAAAAAGGATCAAAATATGAGGTAAATCTTGAGACACCTGTCGCTGGGTAGAGGCCAAAAGCACCCTTGGACGAATTGACTTCACATAGTTATATGCATCATTTGGTGTCATCTGCTTGTACTTAACCTACAAAATGAAAGAAACTTTAGAAAGAAAATGGGTAAAGTGATCTTTAAACAATCCATTCAAACAAATTTTAGTTTACCCACCAAGTAGCATAAGACAATGGTCGTGCTACGTCCTCGACCAGCCTTGCAGTGCACGTATGTACTTTGTCCATTGGAAGCATTTTCTTCAAAGACAAACAAGAAAATTTTATTTTAAGGCTTAACCTACAAGTAAACTCTCCTCTGGCGGTACGTTAAGCAATTTTTTGGATATTTCTATAGTTTCTGCCGGGGGGAAGGTGTAGAGGTTCAATCTTGATTAGGTAGGAAGGAAGAGGAGAGAATACAAGAGGAAAAGCATAGAAATTTACTAAACCAGGGCTAATGGAATTTTGTACTCACCCTTATTTGTTTCCATAGAAAGCAACAAAACAGAAAACAAGCCACCAAACAAAGGGACAGACACCTCAAAAAGTACTATATCCAAATAGAAGACCAGCAACTTAACTACTCCCCCAATCCCATTTTAAGTGTCATAATCACAATTTAGTGAGTCAAACAAATATTTGATTGGACCAGTATTGTTGACTTTTACTTAACAATGACATTTGAATTTGTAAAATATTTAACATGTAGTTTAAGGTACTTTTTGTCTTGGTCTCAAAAAAAAAATTTGATTATCGAAGAATCCCTGTCAACCCAAGAATTGGACACTTCAACCCTCAGACTGTCATTTTTGATATGATGGAAACTGCTCATAGTTCCAGAGTTGAAAAATTAGATGAATCTCAAGATGGTAAGTGACTGTGATGTCGTGACAAAATACCAAAAGCATCAAGGAATTAAGGTCAAGAATGTTGACAATACTGTAAAATCAACAAACTAATTAAAAAAGGGAGCCAAAGGGCTGGAAAGGTACGCACCATGGATGAACTCTACTGCTTGACATATATTATTCAGAGATGGGGCAAATAAGTAATCTCTTGTTGGGAGAACCAAATGACGAATACCATGAGCCTGCAAGAAGTAATAGATAACAATAATGTGAAGAAAAAGAAAACTTGATCATGTAATGGGAAGGAAATTTAAATAACAAATCCATAATTTAAAAGTATTTGAACTAGACACTTAGTTAATAGTGAAAAGTAAAACGTGGGAATTAAGAAGTGAAAGACTTCTGTACTGGGGTAAGGTAGGAAGGAAACAACTACTGTATCCCATATTTATATAATTAATACTAATGGTAATACCATGAAGAAGATCAGAACACAAACAGTAAATAAGGTCCTGAAAAAGGGTCACCATGGACAGTTGGACCGTTTCATCAAAATATGTTTGGTGCATGTACAGCCTCCTCAGCTAGTGCAATGCTACTCAAACATACTTAATTCGCGTATTCCAATTTCATAGGGATACAAAAGAAATAAGAGGAAGGAGAAGCTTGAATGAAGCCTGACTTTTCATTTCTTTCTATTTAGATGAGGAATGACCAACTTATATTTTAAGAGAAGCACAACAGAAAGATCTAGCAAAGGGGTACAGAAGAAATAAGGAGAAGGGTCCTGAAGGTTAAACTTGAATGATGACTGACTTCTTTTTTCTTTTTCTTTTTCTTTTTCTTTTTTCTTTTTCTTTTTCTTTTTCTTTTTTCTTTTTTCTTTTTTTGGGGGGGAGGGGGGGGGGGTTGTTATAGATAAGGAAAG
>JAJONR010006143.1:0-55468 GCA_029582245.1 Solanum etuberosum | reverse complement strand
AAATAGAACAAGAATATTGAAAAATGACTTGACTGATGATATTAATCAATGATGTTTGTATAGAATAAATGTATCGTATTTGAAACCTAAATTAATATTTAGGAGACTTATAAAGATAATGGATGAAATTTCTTTGCTCATAGCTAGTCTAGATATTTTGTAGAGATAGATTTTATGTGTAAATTCTTTAACTGTTTTTTATATAATGTATAATTTTTTTTAGAAAATAGTCGTAATAATGTTTATATAGGTTAGCTCTAGATATAACATAAATGAATATTTGATGAGTTTATATGCTATCTAACACCTTTTATGAGTGGATCCGGTTCAATAATACTTTCCAACGAAATTAAAATAAATTGAATCGATAAATGAGTTTTTGCCTACTTCTATTTAAAAGTCATTTAAACTTAGATTGATAGGTTAACAACATGAGCTAAAATGATTGGTCATATTTTAATTCCCCCAAGTTTTGTTCACTAAGCTTTAATTGTTTTCTTATAAAACTTACTTAATTATCAAAGAAAATCATTAAATTTTTTTCTTTATTACTGCTATAAATATAATTATAATAATTTTTATGAATCAATTAGAACTATATACTTAAGCTAAAATTAACTAAAATTTTGAATTGATTGAATTTAAACAAATTAATAAATAGATGAATTACATTTTATTAATTAATTTCGACACTATTAATAGAATTTGTTCGCCTGTGGGGGAGGGAGTTAAGGCTCATGGCAAAGTTAGAAATTTAACATAAAATATCTAAATTTTCTTCTAAATCAAATATACATTTATAATAGCGTTAATAAAGAACGTGCAACAGATCACCCTTTCTCGACTCCGTCATGTGTTGGGGTAATTCATGGGTAGGCAGCCATGTGATACATGTTGATGTCAGTGGTGAACACTACAAAACAATGTCTCCTTAATTTTCTCGTACTCTTGTCACTATTCTTTTATTGTTCCTTCGAAATTCATGAATCCATAAATTTTTGAACCTATTTGGACATAAGTAGTATTTATTTTTTAAAGAATAACTTTTAATTTTATTTCAAAAATAGTATTGGACAGTTTATCTCTTGATTTTCTAAACTGAACAAGTCTTATTGAACAATTATTTTTAATATAATGGACAAGTAAAGATATACTACTAGTATCTGGTTATTAAAGAGATTTTCTAAACTGAACAAGTATTATTGAACAATTATTTTCAAGTAAAGATATAATACTAGTATCTGGTAATTCTGTTTCCTTTTTTTCCCGAAAAAACTTGTACAATGATCCAAAAAAGGTTATGAGAATTTTTCACTTTTTTTCTAAAAATTATTTTACTTTATTTTATATTTAGTTTCCTCTTCTAGTGTCTCAATTCTATGAACATTTCCTTCTAGTTCTTGATGAGTAGAGCATCAAGAAAATATAAAAATAAAAACTTAGGCCAAAAACTTAAAATTTTACTTCACATGATTTAATGGGATTCCTCAAAATCCTCTTCTCCAATTGTAAACAAACTCATAGAATTGCTAGTAAAAAAACACTTGGCCAATTCCATGCCTCATCTATTACACTTATTGGTTTTTCATCAACAAGACTTTTATCATTGAAAGAACAATCTTCTCTGTTTGCTGAAAATGATGATGATACCGATGATTTTCAGGTTATTATCATTTCATCAAGTTTTATTTGTTAGTATTTGTCGTGAATTTCCTACCTTATTTGGATGTTTAATTACACGTGTTCTCTAGGAGTTGTTTAGTCTTGTTAGAGATATATATGCCAGTAGAAAAATATGGTACTTTTCTATGTTTTAACTTAGTTTTTATGTAATATTGGACTAAGATGAGCTTAAATGTAACGACACGTACAATGATGATTCATGTAATTGTTGGAATTGGCAGGTGATGGATTTTCCTGGTGGAAAAGTTCCAATTACTCCTCAAATGAAGTTTATTTCGGAGTCGTCTGAGAAGAGGTTACCTTGTTATAGAGTTCTTGATGATGATGGTTATCCACTTCCAGGGACAATCTTTGAGGAGGTAATTTGAAATTATTTCAAATTTCATTTCTATTGAATTGAAAAAAAAATGAATTGAAATTTGATGCATTTATTTGGTTAGGTGAGCAAAGAATTGGCAGTAAAGATGTATAGTTCAATGGTGACACTTCAAACTATGGATACCATTTTTTATGAAGCACAAAGGCAGGGGAGGTTGTCTTTTTATCTCACAACTACTGGAGAAGAAGCTATCAACATAGCATCTGCTGCTGCTCTCTCCTTAGACGACTTCGTGTTACCTCAGGTACTTTTTGCTATTATTATTGTTATTTAGAGACGAATTCAAGATCTAAAGTCAGTAGTTTCAAAATAAGTGTAGTCTTTTTATACGTTGTATGAGCTGAAAGCAATGAGTTTGGCACTTTTTTTGTATCATGTTTAGTAGCATTTTTTGGGTTGTCAGTAGGGTCGTTTTGTTGCTGGTTAGAAGGTGATTTATTTAGGTATTAAACCATGCATAACTTGTATCATGTTTAGTAGCATTTGTTTTGTCGATATTTATCAAATTCAGCACACCATATATGGATTTTGGTTAGCAATTTAGGATCTGCATAACTAATACAGAGGATGAAATAACTAAATCCTGCATGATTAATCCCTGTATTACTAGTACCTGTGTAACTCTAACCAACAACCAAACGACCGCTCAATAGTTGGTTTGTCTTTGAGATGAGTAGAACACATTTGGCGTTAGCAGCCGCATAATGCAGATTGAAACATTGAATGCAAAGTCTTTTTGTTTATGTTTGTTCTAATGGATTTCAACTATAGTTTCATGATCCTACAACCGGGATATGATGTAATTCAACATGTTGTTATACATTGCAGTACAGGGAAGTAGGAGTTATATTATGGCGCGGTTACCCCTTGGAACAGGTTGCCAATCAATTGTTCGGAAACAAGTTTGATTATGGAAAAGGAAGGCAAATGCCATGCCACCATGGTTCTAATGAGCTCAATTACTTAACTGTTTCTTCGCCAATCGCGTAAGAATCTCAAAGTATTTAGCATTTTCCCTTAAGATTCAGGATACTCCATCTAAACAATTTTCTGTTCCGAATTCCATTTTCCTCAGAACACAGATTCCTCAGGCCGTGGGCGTTGCTTATTCCCTCAAAATGGAAAAAAAGGAGGCTTGCGCAGTCACTTATTTTGGAGATGGCAGCACCAGTGAGGTAATTAAATTAAGCAAAATAACGCGATATTTAGGCATATTCTACGTCAATTGGCTGATTTTTTCGTGATGTAATTTGCAGGGAGATTTTCATGCTGCATTAAACTTTGCAGCAGTATTGGAAGCTCCTGTTGTCTTTATATGCCGCAACAATGGATGGGCCATTAGCACTCCTATAAACCAACAATTTCGAAGTATTTTCCCAAACTCATTTGATATACAATACACCTTTTACTAGTAATTTTCTCCTTATTACTTAAGGTAGATTTTCTGATGTCTTGTTATGTCAGGTGATGGAATCGCCTCTAGAGGACAAGCATATGGTATTAGAAGCATTCGTGTAGATGGCAACGATGCCTTGGCAACTTATAGTGCTATTCGTGCAGCTCGCAAAATGGCAATTAAGGAACAAAGGCCAATATTAGTAGAGGTAAAAACTCATATCAGAGTTCAAGTTTACAACACAATGTTGCAAAATCTGGACTGAATCTTGAAATTGTTATCACTCTTATAAGTACTAGACTTGACATTCTTTGTGTAACTTTTAGGCCATGACATATAGAGTAGCTCACCATTCAACATCTGATGATTCAACCAAGTATCGACCCGTGGAGGAAATCGAACACTGGAAAACAGCAAAAAGTCCAATATCAAAATTCAGAAAATACATTCAAAGAAATGGCTGGTGGAATGATGAAAATGAATCCAAACTTCGCGGAGACATCAGAAAACAGGTTCAATATTCAAGAACAACATTGATCTTCATCTGATATCTGCTAAATACTTATAATGTTTTGTTTCTTCTTCTTGAATCAGGTGTTGGAAGCTATTCAAGCAGCAGAGAAGGTGGAGAAAGCTTCATTGACAGATTTGTTTACAGATGTTTATGACAAAATGCCATTAAATCTTCAAGACCAAGAGAAATCTGTTAAGGATGCTGTTAGAAGATCCCCAAAAGAATATCCTTCTGATGTTCCTATATAAGCTTATAGCGTGTTATGATTAGGGGCAGAGCTACAGCTTCGCAATTAATTCATTTGTGTTTAAATATTCGCGTAATATGTATAATTAAGTAAACTCTTATCTTCTAGAATCCAAAACTCATAAACTCAAAACCCCAACTCCATTTCTGAACAGCTAGCTAGAATGCAACTCTGAAATTGCCAGAGTTCTATAAAGTTACATACATATATATATATAGCTACATTATAAACAAAAGTTCTGAAACAAATTCTTGACTTCATCTCTCGTCTAGTATATGTTAATGGTATCAACTTTCTCTCTGTTGATGTCTTGATTTTACGTTGAGTATGTTATAGTTATTCAATTTATATATGTCAATTAAGAAAAATGTCCTTTGAAGTTTGACTTTAGGCCTCCAAACTTATGAGATAGATAGTGTTAATGTTTGAGTATACTCTATTCTCTTTAGATCCTACTTATGAAATTTCACTGAATATAATAATGTGGATTTATTTTGGAAAACAAAATTTTCATATTATCTAATGAAAAACACAAGTCTACTACTATTAGAATCACATATTTAACATTGTATTTAAAAGAGAAAATCTTTTATTTGTATATATATACTTTTTTAAAAGATATAATAATAAAAATTATTGGTCATCTAACTCTAATTCTAATAATGAAATTTATTTAAGAAATATTTGATGAATATTTTATAATTATATCTTTTCATGTATATCATGAAAGGCTTTATTTTATTTGTTTGACAAATTTTATTTAAAAGAAACTTTTGTAAATTAATTAATGCATTATGCGAAGCGCAGATATATTTTGTATTATCAAAAAAATGAGGAAAAAAAGAAGATATATCATTGTTAATCATTGAGATGTGTTACATCACTTTATTTATCCCTAACTTTGTATTATATATCATATTTATATTTATACTACCTTAAAAGCATGAACTCCCTAACTTGAATGTTAAATTACTATAATACCCCAACTTAAAAGCATACACCTTTTCACATTAATGGGTAGTAACATTTTCAAAGGTTTGTGACTTTTTCGATTAGTTATGATTTTTTTGAATGGTTGTGACTTATTTGATAAAGCACGATAAAACACCTTTTCATACTATCATTTGTTGTCTATAAATAGAGAGGTTTTATCACACTTTTAAACTACAAATTTTATATGTTTTCTATTCGTCTTCTTAAACAAGAAAAATTGTGAGAGTTGTTCAATTATGTAATTACAATTATTTTTGTGGGTAAACTAGATAGATCAACAAAAATTGATGCGACAAGGAGAATAGAAATACTCAACCTCAAACTAGAAGACTATCTAGATAATTAATATGTTCTCATTTTCATAGTCATAAATATATTTTTGCAGCAACTTCAACTTGACCAGAAGTTAAATGATTTTCTGTTGCACAAACTACAACTTAGTGTTCACGTTGTGCAAAGTCTCAAGTTGTTCATGAAAAATGATTTGATAAAAAATTTGTCTGACGTCCTAACTAGATTTAATAGGTACTCATCAATTTCAAATTTATTTGTTGTACTTTATTTCTATTCAGTTTAATATAGAATGTTCTTTTTTTCTGGGGTTGGGAGACACATCTTTAAGACCACAAAGTTAAAAGACGTTTTTATATATTCTACATATCCTTAAATTAAAAGTTTTTTTTTGTTTTTTAAAATTTCATATCAAATTAAAATTAGACAAATCTATATCTATCTTTTTTTTAAAAATCTATTCTACCTTAAAAGAATGAAATGCCTAGCTTAAATATTAAATTATAATAAAACCCCGAACTTAAAATACCAAATTTAGTATATCTTCTATAATTTATATTGTATTAAATTAATTTATTTTTATTATAATAAAAACAAGCACCTTTTCACATTGAAGGATTGTGACATTTCCAAAGGCTTATAACTTTTCTGATGAATTGTGACCTTTTGGAAGGGCTGTGACTTTTTACAGGGTTGCAACTTTTTCGAAGAGTTGTGACTTTTTCTAAGAGTTGTGACTTTTCCAAAAAGTTATTACTTTTCCGATGAGTTGTGACCTTTTAGAAGGGTTGTGATTTTTTTTTATAAGGGACAATAAGCATTCCTTCATACACTACCCTTTCTTGGCTATAAAAAGAGGGGTTTCCTCAAATTTTCGAACTACAATTTTATAAAGTTTTTCATTGTTCTTCTTCTTCATAAAACACCCAATTTACTATATTTTATATTATATTATATTTATTTATTTATATTATAATATATTATACTTAAAGAAGACATCTTATCACGTCGAATGATTACGACTTTTTCAAAGAGTTGTGATTTTTCTGTTGAGTTGTGACCTTTTAAAAGGGTGGTAATTTTATGATAAGAAACCATATGCACATGCTCATACTAGCCTTTGTTAAGTATAAATGGAGAGGTTTCCTCACATTTTTAAACTATGATTTTTTTATGCTTTCTATTCTTCTCTTCTTAAAAACTCAAGTTTGATTTACAGACGTAGACAATCTCAATGTTCAGTGAAATTTGAACACTTCCTAACATCAATGTTAAATTATATAATACTCCAACTAAAAACATCCAATTTAGTATATGTTCTATAGTTTATATCAATTTTTATTTATATCATATTACATTAAGAGTAAGAACTCCAACAATACAATAATAACTAAATAACTCACTATGGGGGAGGGAGGAGAAAGTATATTGAAGAGGTGTAACTAAGAGATTTTAAGAGTGACTAACTGTCAACAGTAATCATAAGAAAGTTTACATCCACTATTAATAGAAACTTATACTTTATCATTCATTTTGTAATTGTTTACTTAATTTTTTTTAATTTATTATATTCACATTATTTTTAAAAATAGTGTAGTAAATGATTTGATATTCACGTGCAACGCACGTGCGTCAAAACTAGTATTATTAAAAGTGAGAACAATATAAGTCAAAAGTTGAATTACGAAAATACCCTTACCTATTAATTTATTTTCTTAAAATCATTGTTAAAAATTATTTTTCCATTTAAAATCAACTTCATAACTACACCTCTTCATTTTCCTAACTTATCATCTTATGATCATAAATAAAAAATAATAAATAAATAATAATAATAAAAAATTATTAAAAGTAGAAAGCTCAAAAAATTAAAGTTGGATTACCATTTTACTCCTATATCAAATAAAAAAGTTATATAATATTTTATTAATTAAATATTAAATAATAATCATAAATTAATTTGTCATTTTTCCTTCACATAAAAAAAAAGAAATAAAACTTTTATTAAATTAGTCAATATAGTAAGTATATATATAAGTGGAACCAAAATACTTTAAAAATTGAATTATCAAAATGTCCATAAAATATTGAATGACATCAATATCCTTCAATCAAATATTATTCCTACAATAATATCGTACAAGAATATAAATATACACTTAGTTCAATGCATTAGGCTATTGATTATATATACACGAAAATACTCATTAATGTTTTGCCATTTATTTAACTCCTATTTATGTTTTTTTTTCTTTCTAAAAAGTAAGTCTATCTTCTAATAAATATAAATAAATAATAATATAGTAAATGAATGACCTAGATAAATTAAAAGACATGGAGTTATGCATATTCAATTTCTGTAAATGCTTTATCTTCCAATTCCTAATGCAAAAAGTAATACATCTCTTTGTAGTAATAAACATATGAAGAATTGTAAAAGTTACTTGGTATATTCAATGTGGAGTAAATTCTTTTGATCAGTTCAATACAACATATTCATTTACTAAATGCTATATATTGTGTATATATAGTGAAAAATTACAAGACAACTATTCCAATTCACTAAATTATTAGATTATCAATCGTGCTTTGTGTAGGCGACATTTTTTTCATATTCATTTTGTGTTTGTGTCGCTCTTTTCTACTTCTGCTTATGTGCTCTATTTTTTCTATTCATATTATAAGTTATTGTCTTTAATTCGACTTATTCATATATGTTTTTTGATTAGTTGAAAGTTCATCTTACTTGGGTACGCAAACGTTTGTATCACAATTATTTCACCTCTTGCTACATAGAAATTTGTCATGAAAATATCAAATCAAGTAAGATTACTTTCTTTTTAATTATTACTTCTTGGAGTATCATGAAACTGTATATTCTTGTTTGTGTAATTTTTGGTTAGGAATCAATTTACATAATTTAACTAATATTATTTTGTTAAATTCACCGATGATAGAACTAATAATTTTGAATTAGGCAAGGGGTACACGTACCTATAATAATTATGATTTATATACATCGATTAGATATTTGAGCAATTATTATTTTTATCACTAATAATAACTATTTTTTTTGTCGGTGTACACCAAAAAATTGACAATGATCCACTAGCTATCATAAGAAAGGTATGTGTTGATCGAATTTATGTGCAATTTTTACAAAACACAATTCACATTCGATAACAACTTCTTGACTTGTATGTGATTGTAATAAAGTGGAGGCTACAATTTCTTAGAAAGAAGGCAAAAATTTTAGAACATCAAAATATTTTGAACCAATAAGCGACACTTAAAATATGTGTTGTGACATATTAAAAAAACTTTTATCAAGTTGAATACTTGATATATTAAAAAATACATAATTAAAATTTTTCGAATATTATTTTTGAAATTCATTTGATAGCAATATTTCATCATAGATTGATCAAATTTCTATATAGCTTTTGCAAAAACTACTCTCATTCGACAACAACTTCTTAATACGTATGCAAATGTGAAAAGGTGGAGACTACAATTTCTTAAAAAGAAGATGAAAAACTTATGACAAGAAATATTTTGAAATCACGTTTGACATTTAAATTATGAGTTATGACATATTAAACAAAAAAATCTTTTATCAAATTGAATACTTGATATATTATAAGAATTGCATAGTTGAAGTTATTGGTTTGAGCTTGTATATTTCTCTTCAATTCTTGTGCAACTTATCACACACTAATTATAATATTTTCAAAGTTCTTGTACTAATTAAGCATGAGATACATGGACAACATACATGTTCAAGTGTGTATATATATATATATATTCGTTATAACAACTCCACACAATTTAGCATGGGACATTCGTGCAACGCACGTGCCCATGACTAGTATAAGATATATAAGCACAGACCTAATATATATTACTAATATTATCTCAATTTATATGACACGGGTAGAATTTTAACAGTTAATCAAAATTTTTTTTGATCGTAATTTTTAAAACTAATTTAAACTAATAATTATTGGGATTTATAATACTTTTAACATAATTTTTAAATATATAAATCATTGAAAATGGCTTTACTGCATTAATCCCTCTATTTCAATTATAAGAATCAATCGTTTTAAAAAAATATTTGTAAAGAATAAGAAGTGATGGATCAATTTTCATAAGTTTAATCATAAATGTAAAATACTTATACAAATAAAAATATGAAAGAAACAAGAAAATGTAGGATCGTTTATCTGCTTGGCTAGTCAAGAGCTAATTCATAGATTTTTAGGCTTATATTATCAAGAAATAGAGACTTTACGGGTTATTTGATAGGGTGTATAAGAAATAAAACTTTATGCAAAGTCAATCTAAAATAATCGAGCTTCAATATAGATAAAAAATAAAAATAAAAAATAGCTATACTAGTACTTTTTACATACAAAATTTTTAATTGCCGGCCCAAAACTAATAGTAAATATTTTTTCATGAAAATAAAAGATTGAAATACATATAGATGAAAAATGGAGTTGTGTTTCAGTTAGGAGGATTGAGAGAATAAAAGATAAGAGGAGGACGTATGAGCTAATCGAAGAAGATGACATCCAATATTCATTTGCTAAAACCCTCTTTCTCTCCTCCTAAAACCCTACCCAGATATTCTCCATCTCCATCTCCATTCACCGCTTTCAATTTGCGCCTAAAACCTCGCCGGAATTCCCTCTATATTGGCTCAAAGCCCTTCAATGTCCACCCTTGTAAAGCTGCTGCCTCCACTTCCAGTTCCAATTCTAACTCTGCTGGTGATGAAACTGAATCAGCTCAGCAGCTGTTTGAGGTTAGCTTTCTCTTTTTTGGAATGATGTGGTTTTTTCGCCTGCTTGCATTGATGCAGATGGGAAGAATTTGTATTAGTTTTAGCTTTTTTTCATGCTAATTTGCTGATTGGTAGGTGTGTTAAGTGTATTAACTTGGCTTTGAAGGTTAAATTTACGGAGTTTGATAATCGAATGATTAACACTACTATTTACTCGTTTTTTTGCTTGCTGCCGAAACATAATACTTATCACAATTAGTTAACTTAGGAATCCTATTAGGGTGATGGAGATTGCATGAATTGTTTTGTTGAATGAATTCCACGGAACTTGATACAAAGTTATTCCTTTTGGTTACCGTATACTCTAGTTGGTTGCAGAAGTTTTATCTGTTTATTGGAATTTCGATTGTATATTGAACAATTTCAAGTATGATTATGATTCCTGAGATAACCATATTTTGCATTATTCGGATTAGAAGTACGTGGTAAAACAATTAAGGGTTAACAACAACAAAATAATTATGACTTGTTACTTCAGGTTACATACAGGATATTAGTTTTAATGATATGTTTTGTTTAATGGGATCTCAGAAATTGAAGGAGGCAGAGCGTGAACGGATAAATAATTTAGAGGAGTTTGAAAGAAAGGCAAATGTTCAATTAGAGAGGCAGCTTGTGCTGGCTTCAGAATGGAGTAGGAAATTGCTGGCCATGCAGGGAAAGCTGAAGGGGACAGAGTGGGATCCTGAAAATTCTCATAGGATAGACTACAGTGAATTCCAAAACCTTCTGAATGCAAACAATGTGCAGTTTATGGAGTATTCGAACTACGGGCAGACAGTTTCAGGTTAACTATTCTCTATGTGTTTCTTATTTTCATTTTGTTATGATGCTTGATTGAGCTTTGTACACCATATGTTAAGCAATAGAAGGTCTTCCTGCGATTGACCATCATAACAAATTAGAAGAATTTATTTCTAGGTAGCAGACAACGTTTCCGTCCAGTACACATGGTAAAAATTGGGCAAGTTTGTGTGGTTGGAGCACCTCTTGTACGGTTGCACCTCCCAAGAAAATTAACAGATCACCCAACTAAACTATTGTGCATGCATTTAGGTAGAAGGTTAGAAATTAAAAGAATATGATTCTAGGTATTAGTACCTTTGGGGATCTCAGATAAAATTCTAGGTACTGAAAGGCTTGGAAGTCATTGTTAGTATCTATTGTTAATTTCTGACAATATCTAACCTTATCAACTTAGTTATCACTTATCAAGATGTTTTTTCTCTAAGAATCAGTTATACAATATCTAATAGCTAATATCTTACCGCATTCCCAAGTTTGTTTATTCGGTTTCCGGTTTATTTGTAGTGATTCTTCCATATTACAAGGACGGAAAAACAAATCGTCCAGGAGGGGACACTAAAAAGGAAATTGTTTTCAAGCGTCATGTCGTTGACCGGATGCCAATAGATAGATGGAATGATGTTTGGAGCAAGTTGCATCAACAACTTGTAAATGTTGATGTGTATAATGTGAATAACATCCCTGCTGAAGTTTACTCTAGTGTCGCGACAGCAGTTGTGTGGTCTATGCGGCTGGCACTTTCAGTTCTATTGTACATTTGGATTGATAATAAGATGAGACCAATTTATTCAAAACTAATACCTTGCGATTTGGGCAGCCCTCCCAAAAAGATAAAAGAGCCACTCAAGCAGCGTGCCCTTGGTTCATTAGGAAAAAGCCGGTAATTGAAAACTTTCACTGCTTGTTGTATGTTTATTGACTGTAAACTTCCTTTCAATTTTGTATGTTCTAGAGAAGATGGATTTATACCTTTCCTCGCATTTTATCAAGTTTCGTCTTTGTCACTGTAAGGCTTGAAATTATGTATGTTTTGAATTAGATGGGTTTTACTGTGAGCTTTGATAGGTATAGT
Organism: Solanum etuberosum; assembly: GCA_029582245.1. Classification (NCBI taxonomy): domain Eukaryota; kingdom Viridiplantae; phylum Streptophyta; class Magnoliopsida; order Solanales; family Solanaceae; genus Solanum; species Solanum etuberosum. The sequence goes on along the minus strand of JAJONR010006143.1, from coordinate 43,237 downwards.
TGTCCTTTATGACCAATTTCCCTGATAACTTTGGACTTATCTATGAGAGTGAAAAACCCGAAATGCGGCACAAGTTCAAAGTTCATATGTATGTCTAGTTCACATGGGTAGAATTTAGCGACAATGTGGCATTTAGAGTAGGGGATAGGAGAAGAGTAAGATTTTGAAGGTATAAGTGGTGCCTGGATAATGCTTTGAGCATTACATTCCCCAACTTATATAGCATTCAAGCCGAAAGGAGATGACAATCTAGTGAGTTTGGAGATTACAAGATGGGGAGGCTATTGGGATTTGCAGTTCAGAAGAAATTTTTTGGAAATAGGAAGAGGTGGAGTTCCCAAGTGTGTTAGAGTTGTTGCATAAACAAGGATGCTCATCAAAGGGACATGATGTATGGGAATGGGGTTTGGGGAACTATAGAGACTTTTATGTCAAATCATTTTATGAGAAGCAGCCATGCAGCAAGGGGCCGGCAGATCGTTAGATCCGGAGTTCTCGCAAGGCCAGGCGTCCGGAATTCCAGTTACGGCGAGCTGGTTTATGTAAATCTAGGGCTGAAGGGAACTCGTTCCGACTTTTTGAAGGGTGACGACCACTCTAGGTTGCTGGGCAAACCGGAATGGAAGTGGTTCTAGGGTTGGTTCACCTCCGGCGACCTCGACGGAGCCGGAAAATATCTTGGGTCTGGCTGGAAAATCTCAGATCCTGAATTTTGAACCTGTTTTACTGGTTCCAACTCCATTTTTGCTTCTACTAAGGGAGAAAGGGCTGCTAGTCATGTTTTTGGTAACTGTTAACTGTTTTTGGGTACTAAATATGGCTGTTATGATGTTCAGGAAGATGATGTGTTGTCATTAGCATGTTTTGCGGAAGGTAGAAGCTTGATAAGTAGGGAGGGAGAGAAATACTTGACGTTCGGGGAATTTTTGGGAGTGGTTTTTGAAGGGAAGGAGGGTAGGGTGTTAGAACTCCTTCGAGACATTGAAGAAGAGGCAAAAGGGGTTAGAGAAAAGGAGATTGTTGACATGAGGGTGGGTAAGGAAAGGAGTTTGAGGAAGGATAAAAGGGAGAAGGTAACTTGCTGGAGTACAAGAGGAGAGGTAGGAGTAGGAGTAAGAGTGGGGGTATAGGAGATTGGAGGACTGCTGGTGAGGGTAAATTTTAACCTACTGGTGTTCAAGAGGAGATGTAGGAGTAGGAGTAAGAGTGGGGGTACATGAGATGGGAGGATGTGTGTGAGGGTAAAGTTGTTGATTATGGAAGTAAAAATTACTTCTTAGAATGTGAAGGGGGGATGAATGACCCCAATAAGAGGGCTATTACTAAAATGGCAATAGGGAGTTGGCGGGGGGTGGACTTTTGTGCCTTTAAGAGACTAAAATGGAGGTGGTGACAGATGCGTTGGTGAGAAGCCTTGAGGTGGGTGGTGGATAGGAAAAATATGTTTGGGTTTCGGCATTAGGGAATGCATGGGGTATCAAAGTTTTTAGGGATGACAGAAAATTGGAGGTGATGGATGTAAGTAAGGGGGAGTTTATGATCGCAGTGCGGGTAAAAATCTTGGGAAGTGGTGAGGAGTTAGGCTTCGGGGGAAGGGGGGTGTACGGCCCGGTGGGGAGGGAAGTAAAGAGAGTTTGTGGGAAGAGATATCCACTATTATGATAGGGTGGGAGGTCCCTTGGGTGTTAGGAGGAGATTTTAGCTCCATAAGATTTCATGAGGAGAGAGTGGATTGTAAGGGTGATCTCTAGGGCGATGGAGGATTCCTTAGAGTTTGTTGATAACCAATATCTTATTGCTCTTCCTTTGACAGGGGCAAATTTTACTTGGGCCAGAGTAGATGATTCCACATCAAAATCTAGACTTGTTGGATTCATGGCATCCACTGATTGAGAGGAGTTGGTCCCGAATGTGTTGCAAGTCCCATTACCTAGATTGACCTTGGATCATACGCCTATCTTGCTAGATGGGAGTAGAAGGAGCAGTTTGCGCATTTCGTTTAGATTCAAGAACATGTAGCTCAGAGAACTAGATTATGTGGATATAGCAAATAGGTGGTGGAACGGGTCTGAAGTTTTTGGGATACTTCCTTTCTGTCTTGCTAGCATCTCTAAAGAAATGGGGAGGGCTTGGAGTGAAAGATTCCAGGATGTACAATAAAGCTTTGTTAGGGAAGTGGATATGGAGATTCGGGATGGAGGAGAATGCTCTTTGGAGGGGGGCGGTGGATAAATATGGTATAATGGATGGTGGATCGAGTATCAAAAACATTGCAACTTCGTTTAGGTATGGTTTGTGGAGGAGTATCATGAAGGGGTGGGAACATTTTTGTGGACGTATCTCTTTCAAGGTTGGGGACAGAAGTAGGATTAGTTTGAGGACACATAAGTGGTGCAAGGAGATCGAGTTGAAGGAAGCCTTTCCTAATTTATATCGTTAATCTGGCTAGCGAGAGATGGCAATCCAACAAATTTTTAGGTCTCATGAGGGTGTTATCCACTGTGACTTAAGATTCAAAAAGAATCTAAATCATTGTGAGATGGAAGAATTTCACAATTACTTAAGATTCAAAAGGAACCTAAATCATTGTGAGATGGAAGAATTTCACAATTGATAGAGCTTTTGTATAGCCTAGACACACCAAACAACTTAATGGATGTATGGAGGTTGCATGAGAGTGGTGATGGCTTATTCACCGTTAGCTCTTTTTATAAGAAGTTGCTAGTGAGAGAGGAAGGGACTTACCCCCAAGACTCCATTTGGATCCCTAGAGCACTAAGGAAGGTTTGTTTCTTTGTATGGTTGGCGGCAAGGGGTGTGTTATTAACAACGGAGAATCTAAGAAAGAGGAGAATCATCTATATTAGTTGGTGTTTCATGTGTAAAATGGAAGGTGAAAGTGTAGATCATCTTCTTTTGCATTATAAGGTGGCTAGTCGGTTATGGAGGGTGGCCCTAAATTTGTTTGAGATGCTATGGGTCGTGCCGGGTACAGTAAAGGAGGCCTTGCAAAGTTGGACTCATAAAAGGGGGAAGGAAAGCCCGAGGGCCTGGGGGATTGCCCCCTTGTCAATCATGTTGGTCATTTGGAAAGAGAGGAATATGAGGGCTTTTGAAGGTGTGGAACTTGATATTGTAAAAATGAAGAGTAGTGTTTTGTCCCTAGTTTCTATTTGGTTTACTTGCGAGGTCCCAATTTATATAGAGGATTGGATCTCTTCTGTTGAGAACCATATTTTGGTGTAGGTTCTCTTTTTTTGGTGTATGGCTTGTATATAGGGTTCCCCCAAATATTAATAAAATTATTTACCTTGTAAAAAAAAAGAGAAGATGTTGACCAGGGAGGAGATTGACTATCCTTATGGTTCGATTTGGATTTTTGTGATTCCAAGAGATGTGTATTTTTCTTTCACTTGGTTAGTAGCTAGAGGGGGTAATCATGACACCGAGAATTTAAGGAAGAGAAAACTCTCTTATGTCAGTTGGTGGTTTATGTGCAAGGGCCTGGGCATGTTAACCATCTTCTTCTTCATTGCTGGTCTGTCTCGACTCTCGAGATTATAGTGGGAAACTCTGGCATGGTTTGGAGTACAATGGGTGATGCCAGGCACTTTAAAAGCAATGTTGACCAGCTGTAATTGTGGCAGACGGAGGAAAAGACATAGGGTTTGGAACGTATCTCCATTAGCACTTAGTGGATTGTGTGGAGAGAAAGAAATAGGAGAGCTCTTGAAGGGATGGTGATAAATTTAGTTTAGTTGAGGACTAGCCCTTATTGCTTTTTGGTGCACCCATGAGATCCCCTTAGGTATAGAAGATTGGATGCCTTCTGTAGAAAAACATTTGTTTTTGTAGATTTTCTACTTTTTGGCACATCTCTTGTATATGGGCGTTTGTTTTTCCCAAACATCAATAAAATCTTATTACTTAAATAAAAAAACATTGTGCGTATCTAATTTTCTTTTTACCATCTGGCATCAGTGCAAAATTCATATCAGCAGAAGAAAAAACTGGTATAACTTTTGATGATTTTGCTGGCCAAGAATATATTAAGAGAGAACTTCAAGAGATTGTTCGAATATTGAGGAATGAAGAAGAGTTTCAAGACAAAGGGATTTATTGCCCAAAAGGTGTGCTTCTCCATGGTCCTCCTGGAACTGGCAAAACACTTCTGGCAAAAGCTATAGCTGGAGAAGCAGGATTACCTTTTTTTGCTGCTAATGGTACTGATTTTGTTGAGGTGAGAAGTACTTCCAATTCCGACACACTTAAATGGAAGAGTAAATTCTAACAGCTGCAAGATTATTAAATTTTCTTTAATTGACTATTGTTTTGGGCAACAACATCCACTTACAGGGTTAACCACAGCATGTATGACTATATCTGCTATAAAGGACTCCAAAATGAAAGCTACATTCCAGTTATGTTTGGCAAAACCAGATGTATCATTTTCCTGATTTCCCTGCCTATTCGAACAATTGCTTGTTAAAGATACCAAGGTTTTTTTACTTTCCATTTCAAAAAAGAATAAGAAACGATAACAAGGTTTTCATTAGCTTCTGTTTCTTGAACCTGTATTTATTTCTTGTAAACACTTGCAAGTTTTTTCATTTGTTTCTTTGTTTTTGTTTATTAACCTATATATATATAAACCTTATTTCACTTTTTAATTTTGTTTTAGCTTATTGTCTATAGGTCCTTTAGATCTGAAAGAAACATTATGGGATATCTTTTTGGATGCTATAATTTAGCACAGCTCGATTGAATGTCTTAAGTCATTCCTTCCTGCTAATAAACTTTTCATAAACATTTACCTGCCTTCTGCGCTATATTTGCTATGCTACAATGCTGGATTGTGGACCATCAACAATCAGTATTAGCTCCCCACAAAAGCAGGGATATACTCTAAAATGGATTCTTGTAAAGCATCTAGATGATTCTTTGATGGCCAGTCCTATGTTGTGGTCTCCCTAGGCATGATTCAATTGTTAATGTCCAAAAACTCCTCAGAAATAATAACCTTATGTGTGTCAGTCTTGGTATGTATCAGTTAGCAAATGTAAAACATCTAATATGTGTGAACATTGTCTTTACTTTCTACAGTACAGTCTCTAGGAAAATTTACTTAACGGCTAACCTATGTTTGGTGTGGAAGTATTTGTTCATCCAATCCAAGACCTTAAGGTTAAGGGTGAAGTGACTTTGGACATTTTCTACCCTTGCACAAACAATGAGGGAGAAGTGTATTGTCTAACTCCATCCCACACGTGTACTAAAGAATTTTATTTGTTACTATTATTTTTTTAAGTAAGAGAGAGAGAGGAGATTTAGTAGGAGTGAACATGAAGTAGAGGGAGACAAATGAGGCTCAACATGCTAATGAGTGTGTCTGCAACAGTTTTAGTGGTTCGATGGGTTATATTGAGATATATATGTATATATATATATAAAAGCCCAGAATAGCTCCATGGGCTGTATTGAGAGAGAGAAGCCATAACAATAGAACAAGAAGAGAGAAAGCTACTGGCTTGATGAGCCTAAATTGAGAGAGATAAGTCAAGTGCCATAGAACATGAATGTAAGAAAGCGGTTGTAAAAACGAGTTCTCTTAGCTCTGATTTCATGGTTAAAAAGTGGACCTTGTGCTTAAATGAATCAACCTCAAAAGTTAACTCTTATGATGTTGTCCCAGACTATACAAGGAGATGATGATGCATTCCCTCCAATTGGTTCTAATACCAATTGTTGTAGACCGAGTATGAAAGCCCAACCCAAAATACTAGATTAAGATGATTCTAGAATTCAACATGGTATCAGATCAGCTAAGAGATCATGGTTCAGATTTCTCTGCCACTCAAAAAGTGATTTTATCCTTGTATTTGGCCCTTGAAAAAGAATCTAGCACAATGTGAGAGGTGTGTTGGACAGAATAATAGAGTTATAAAAAGTGTGCTCTCTCTAATAGTTTAAGCTTGAAGATGAGATGGTCACACAATTTACTTAGTTGGGGATTGTAAAGAGCAGGGATTTGAGGAGTGGAAGTAAATGTGGAAGGAGAAGGATCACTTCCCTCGAGTATAAAGAAGAGGTGGTTAAAGTGGATGAATTGGGTAGTGGATCCATCGTCTTCTATTCCGAAGAGCTTGTTTACTAGAATATTGTGTACAAGTTCCTTACTATCTCCATGACAGTGTTACGTTCTATTTTGTAATAAATACACCTTGTCTTATTCATGCGGAAGTCTAAGGCTTTGATATTATTGAAAATGGTAATATTTGAGACCACTGAATTGCCGATTTCAAAGTGCATGTGGGTCCGAAAATGGTGATACAATTTTCCACCTTCTTTATATCCCTTGCCACTATGTTTAGGTAAACAGTTATCTTTGCTTCTCCTTTGTGCGGTGGAGTTTGGGTGTGCTCTGTTAGTCAGAATTCCTTGTTTTTCTGTCTGTAATAGAGGTGCAGCAAGCATGCCCTCAAAATAATGTACCCATTCTCTAAAAAATCAGGATCTTTTGCTCTCCTTATCAAACCGAGTTGGTGGCTTCAGGAAATATACTCTTAACAGTCTAACCTTCAACTGTGTAACCAACGATAGGAAAAATTAGTGGGAGGAAGTAGAAAAGAACTGAAGCATGTTTCTTAAGGCCCTTAGCCTAACCTTCTATACCTCCATAATATGTGGATACTATCTATGTTCGCACTCCAATATTTGATTCAGGAATTTCTCTTTTTAGTTTGGCAGCATTTCTAGCTTCTAACCTTTCACATCTATGCAGATGTTTGTTGGTGTGGCTGCTTCACGTGTGAAGGATCTCTTTTCCAGTGCCAGGTCATTTGCTCCTTCTATTATTTTCATTGACGAGATAGACGCAATTGGCAGCAAACGTGGTGGACCGGATATTGGTGGGGTATGATACACATATTATTCTTTTTTTTCATTTTGCATATTAGAAATTATTCTCCCAGAAGCAATTTTCGGTTTTGAGGTATTACTCTTCGCTGGTAATTATTGTATGAAAAGAAGTTCAAGTTCATATGTAACTTGGATGCATGCAATCTTAAGTCTACACCCATTTGCATATGTTTCCATACCCTTCTTCTATCTCTGTTCCTACATGTTATTCTGTATTTTGCTTCGAAACCCATACAACCAACAAACCGGAAAGGAAAGAAAGAGAGGGTGCGTTTTTGGGGGCAAGGGTTTAAATTAGGGACTTAGATTAACTTGAGCACATCTAGTGGAGAGTTTGTTTTCAGGTGCTCCTTTGTGAATTTGATGATCTTCTTTACTTCGACTATTATTCACCATTTTTGTATCGAAAAATGCAATATTAAATAATATGTTGGAGACATTATCACTACTACAACAACAGTAACCGTAATTCACTCCCGAACTAGTTGGATTTGGAAATAGGTCTGCTCCATTGGATCTGTTTCCTTTCAATCACTTATCTTCACAGATATATTAGGGGTTTCCTGACGCTGGAGGTTATCTGCATTACCAGCATACAGTTCTCCTCTAAACAATCTAAAAAGACTGGAGTCTTGACCAACACAAGACTTGATGTAAGTGTATCAACACTACTAAGCCTTAATCCCAACAAGTTGATATTGCTTATAAAGATCTTTTGCTTATATTGTAAGTTTTTCTATAGGTTGCATGGACACTGACATTGTAGGCAAACAACTTCATTTCACATGACTTTAGGTGTATCTCATCTAACACTTTTTAATAATCATAATGTCATACTTATGGACCAGCATATTTGGAAATCTACGTAGAATTGCAGGTCTCACAATTGTTTTACAAAATTTGCCTTTCACCAGCACAAATATCTTCCTGTTGCACCCTTCTATTCAGCCATTCTATCTTATCTGTTATCTCTTGATCTGTTATACCGTTTGCCCAGAATACCGAGTTTTAGATATCTGAATTGTCTAAATTTAGGTATCAATCCCGTCTAATCTCTTTTCAATGTCATTCTTGTTTTGGGTAGCTAAATCTAGAATGCGTATATTCTGTATTACTTCTAATACTAAAATCCTTTTTCTCTAGAGTGCTTCTCCAATGTTTCAGCCGGTTCCCTAACTAATTACATTAATATACATATATATGGGCTGTACTGGAATAACTTTATACAGTAAACGTGATGTATTTTCTTTCTTAGGGTGGTGCAGAGAGGGAACAAGGGCTTCTTCAGATACTGACAGAAATGGATGGATTTAAAGTGTCAACATCACAGGTACATTGTAGTTAAGATGATGGTTTCCCGTAAAGAAGTAATGAGAGCTTCTTAGGTTTGCTGTTAATGCTGGGTTATCAGGTCTTAGTTATTGGTGCAACCAATAGATTGGATATTCTTGATCCTGCCCTGCTACGAAAGGGTCGTTTTGACAAGATTATTAGGGTTGGTTTGCCCTCAAAAGACGGTAGATTGGCCATATTGAAGGTATGTGTCACTGCACACTAGTGATTGACATCTGTTAATCTTTTGAAGATTGTCTGGAGTTTTTGTGTCAGTATGTTTTGTTTTGATTCTCATTTCAATTCTCTCAGGTGCATGCTCGGAACAAATTTTTCCGGTCAGAAGGGGAAAAGGACACTCTATTGCAGGAAATTGCAGAGCAAACAGAAGATTTTACTGGAGCTGAACTTCAAAATATATTGTACATAATCCTCAACTGTAGTTCCTTTTGATTCTGCATTTGGGGGGACTAGCTCACACCTCCTCCTGTGCAGGAATGAAGCTGGAATTTTGACCGCAAGGAAAGACTTGGACTATATAGGACGAGATGAACTCCTCGAGGCATTAAAGAGGGTAGGTGCTAAAAATTGAGATACTCAGCATCTGTTGTATGTTTGATTTAGTACATTATGTTCATGTTATATCACTTAATATTACAGCAAAAAGGCACATTTGAAACGGGTCAAGAAGATAGTACTGAGGTCCCTGAGGAGTTAACACTAAGACTGGCTTACAGAGAAGCTGCTGTTGCAGTTCTTGCTTGTTACCTTCCAGATCCCTACCGACCATTCACTGAGGTTGTATTCATATAAATATCATATTAGTCAATCTTAGTATTTCTTAAATTTGTGACTTGCTCACATTTGTGCCAATTGGTTTCGATATAATGACAGACGGATATCAAATCCATTCGTAGTCAGCCCAATATGCAATTCGCGGAGATTGGAGGCAGAGTGTTTAAAAGGAAAGCAGATTATGTGAACTCATTAGTCCGTGCATGTGCTCGTATGTGGGAAATAAAATAGTATTTCAGTTCAATATTTCTGTTCTATAAACACTTGACGTGAATCTGTCTTATGGATCTTATGTTTGAAATCTCTGTTTCTCGTCTTCACTGTTCATATCCAACAATGATATTTACTATAAGACAGTTAAGTGCACAATGATATTTAAAGTGAACAATGATATATACTTTAAAAAATCAAATGCGCTTAATGGGCTGAGATCTGAATAGTTCAGATTCAGACTCTTGTTAACTGCAAATAAATGAGTCCTAAATCTATGCTTCATTGCTTTTTTTTTCAAAATTGCATAATATGATCCATAAGTCTAATACTCTGATAGTTGACACAAATTTGAGTATCTACCTTGTTATATACTAGACTAGACTTGTACGTCTCATATAGTGAAATGATGTTTCTCCAAAGTATGTGTTTCAAATCGGTAAGTCACTAATATAAAGGAGACTTCTGGATATTAGACTGCAGTTTTAGCTGTACTTGTTTATTCATGATCCCCTTGAGTATGGTATTTGCTTTGAGAGAATATGCAATGTTAGAAAATGTAGTGGCATGAACATGATGCCAAGGCAAACCCATGGAAATACCCCTTATGTGTACAATATCAATCTGCTTAAAAGGCCACTCTTTTTGTATCTTTGTTTTTTCCTCCTTTTCTTGGTTTGATTCTTTCACATGGGACACTGATAGATTGAATCTGTAGCCAGAGTAATTGAGGAAGAAATGTTTGGAGTTGACAATCTATGCTGGATCTCTGCAAAAGCAACTTTAGAAGCTTCCAGGCTTGCAGAATTTTTGATACTGCAGACAGGGTTGACTGCCTTGGGAAAGGCTTATTACAGATACCAGAGAGATCTCTTACCAAATGTCAGTATATACTAGATCTTGTAAATGTTAAATCTAATAAACGTCTAATTTTTAATCCAAGTTATTGTGTTTTGCAGCTCCCTGCTAAAATTGAAGCACTAAGAGATGAGTACATGCGATATGCGGTGGAGAAGTGCTTATCTATTCTAAAGGAGAACCACGATGCTGTAGAGACAATTACAGGTAAAGTTAGTTAACCTTGATTGTCTAGTCACTTTAAGTATTGTCTTCCCTGAATTGGCCCCGAGTCTATGAGTAAGACTTGTAAAATTGTGCAACTGGTATTGGCCACTTACCGTTGATTGGCTTGTGCTTGTGTGTCTGTTGATCAGATGTGTTACTTGAGAAAGGAGAGATCAAAGCCGATGAAATTTGGAGCATTTACAAAAGCTCACCTAAAAGTCCTCAGGTGATTCTTTACTTCTCTTTCCAGTGTTTATTATTGACATAATTGAGGAAGACTAATGCAATTTTCTTGTTTTCTCTTCCCTCCGAAGAAAAGGAAAAAATTAAGAATGAGCCTGCTTATTTCATTAATAAGATATTTTGGAGGATTACGGTTTGGTGGTCTTTGGAGTAGATTTGGCATAACTGCTTTTGTATCGAAACTCTTGGGATTGGGAAACATGTTGCATGTTTAGAGATCTCAAACACCGGTTCCCTCAGATAATGCCATTCTGTTTTCTGTCTGAGGCATACAGGCAACCACTTCTTGCCTTTTCCCCCGATAAAGAGAGGAGGATTTTCGCTTCTTGCCTTTTCCCCTCTCTTGATTGACTAGTCTGATTTAACCTTCACGAACCACTTCACTAGAGCGGTTTTTGAGATAAAGCTGGTAATTCTGTTGATCAAAGTATAGAACTTTGGGGATGAATCCCCTTTCTTGACGGATTGCCTTTGCTCGTTCACAGCTTTGGTGTCTGCATCTAGAGGTTATCCTTCTCTCTATATGCTTCTTAGTGTTATAAGATGGCTCGACATTCAGGTAAGTCACTTTACCCGGGTGCGCACCTGGACTTGTGTCCAGGCTCTTGGGTTACATGTTGCATTGTTTAAGAGAACTAGCACACCTGTGCATTTGGAAAATGCAATGTGGCACAGCACAATCTGACCTACCTTATAATGATTAATCGTAGCTGTTTTTGTTTTGATTCACCATTCTGCTGCTGTCAGCACCCTATATATTTGTCCAGGTAACTAGATCAATTGCCGCAACCCCTTCCCCTTTTTTTTGGGTAGCTTATTTCCTCACCTTTTCCAGTAGATTTAAATTGCAATTGATGTCAGGTGAGGATTAGCACAGTGACAGGAACAAAGAGAGGAGACTCAAAGGGGGATGGGGCAATGTGGTGATTCAGGGAAAGTAGGGAGATTAGAAAATTGAAGGCCTGTGAAGTGGTGGTGACGGGGTGCACTGCAGATGCTCTTAGTTAAGGCGGCTTTTTCTTCCCCCCCCCCCTCCTCTAATACCCATTTCCTTTTCCCATTATATAACTTACTATTATCATGGCTCTCGGTAGCTTTGGAAGCTGCACCTGGGTGCCAAATCCTATTGCTGCACATATGCAAAAAAATTACTTGATGGAATATAAACTAAGATTATTCAGGGGGGCAAATCGCCAATGAACAAACTACTATCACGGCCTGCAGCGGGTTACAGTTCATTCTTACATAGTACTCTTTTACTTGCCTGTTGTCGTGTAATGGCATTTATAGTTTTAAAGTTTTTTCATTTGTCAGCCTACTGTGAGTCCCATCGATGAATATGGATCCCTTATATATGCTGGACGGTGGGGAGTCCCTGGAGTTTCACTTCCAGGGAGGGTGACGTTTGCACCTGGAAATGTTGGATTTGCAACTTTTGGTGCACCTCGACCTATGGAGGTAAGCATGATCTATTTATTGATCTTTATGATGAATACTCTATGTATTGATGTCATTTCATGCTTTTATGCAGACCCAGATAGTTAGTGATGAAACATGGAAGCTAATAGATGGCATATGGGATAAAAGGGTCGAGGAAATGAAAGCTGCTGTATCACTAGAAACTGAAGAAGACGAGGAGAAGCCAAAACTTCTGATGGCCAGTCAGTTCCTATAGCATCCAAGTATCCAATACAGGTTTTGCCACTAGTCTCTGAACGGCATATATTGTGCAGCTATGGCTTTATTTTGTCTGCTTCAATTCCATGAGGATGTAACATCATCTCTGATTGCCTGAGTTCGAAGGTCGGATTGGGTTGGCTGGTAAAGCTTGCTTTATGCTTGGCCCCATTTTTTAAATAAATAAATGAGCATTATTGGACCTGAAAGGGGGTGGGGTGTTAGGTGTAGAGCCTGTCCTGTTCACTAAAAGCAAAGATCAAAATGAAGGTGGGCTATTGCTTTATCATAAGCTAAGAGCAGACATCCCAACTCCTTTACATTTCTTAAACTTGACTATAGGATATTAAGTGCAATCCCACTGTTAACTTTTTTCTGCATCTCCAACCCCAATCTCTATTTTACTCTCCAAATATAGAGTTCTCTATTTTTTCAGACAACCAACTCCAACCCAATTCTCTATTTTACTCTCTATAAAAGAATCTTTTTCTCTCTCCTCAATATTATATTATTAATTCTATTTCATTCTTATTTCATACTAATACACATCCTTTATTTTTATTTTTTTTCAAATAATCACTTTATATAATTTTCATGTAATATAAAAATTTATTTTTTCAAATTCTTTACTAAATATAAAATTATATTTTCTTCCTAAATTTCTAAATAACATAAATTGGAAGCTAGTATTATATAATATACAAATTAATGAACAATTCAAATAAAAGTGAAATTATTAATGAAATATAATTACATAAATACTCTACTTTCAAGATTATTATATTGCTCCCATAAATGCTATATTAATGCATTAAGGAGTTTGAAATGAACATTTTATCCTTAATTATTTTATGTCTAGCTAAAGATTGTTCAAATCGGAGATTTTCATGCAACAAGAACAACTACGAATAATTGAAAAAAGAAATCAACAAGCACAACCGCAATCACAACTACACTAATTATGTGGATCATACACTAATTTTTTTCGAATATTGTTAAATCTAAAAACGACCTACCGGATTACCAAATTATTGTTGTGATAAAATTATTATGTTATGTATTGTTATCTTGTATTTAAATTATTATGTTATGTATTGTATTTTTAAATTAAAATTTCTATCTTATCATTTTAATTTTGTGCATTCTTCATAATGAAAATTAATAATGATATCAAACTATATTAAAGTGACAAAAATTTAAAAAATTGAAACATTATTAATCGGGATGAAAGTAGTATATATTAAATAATATATTTTTTAAAATGTTATATTACATTTAAAATGAATTACTAATATTAGAGATATAATTAATGGTCTTATATGAAAAACAATATGTTATTTACAAAAGAATAGAAATAATAATAAAATAATGAAAAAGTGAAATAGAGAGGTGATTGGAGAACTACTATTCACCTCTCTATAAATGGAGAATAGAGAGTCATTTAGAGAATGGTTGGAGAGCCTATTCTCTATTTTACTCTCCAAATATAGAGAATGGAGAGTAAAATAGAGGTGGATTGGAGATGGTCTAAGAAAAAGTAAGGGGCATGCCTACTGTTAAACTTTAAATGCCCTAAAATATTATAGGGAGGACTCTACCCATGGACATCATGAAACTGTATACAATTCACAGAAGTAAGGTAACATTTTACAACTCCCTTCTATTTTGCTTTGCTTCCCAAAAAGTGTCAGTTTCTTTCGCTTCTAGATATCCCAGTATGCAGCCGAAATAACACGACGAGTTCTTAGATTTATTATCTAAATCCTCTTGTGGCCAAAATCCTCCAACTGGAATTTTTTTAAATGTGTCAAACAAGAACCAGTTTTAAAGATGAGCCCGAGAAAAGCAACAAAACTAAAAAAATAAAAAAGACAACAAAAAACCATCTTTGACTAGTGACCCAGTGAACTTGGGAATCCACATAAAGATGGTAAACTAAACCTTTGGCCTCACCGAGTTGTAAGCATGTGACTATTCCTCAACCTTCACCTTAGCAGGAGTGAGTAACTTGCCATTTAGGGCTTAGTTCCTGGAGATGCAATACAGAAACATACTCATCATTATTATAGCACAACCAAATTTGTTTGGGAAATATGTTACATCTGTCTGTCCAACAAGTGCTTATGATACTTTCCTTTTGAGACGTCCCACAAGTTGTTCCCCTTCCTTTAGTACATTTTGAAATACCACAAAATGTTTTGCTAGACAGATTTTTCCTTCTTGTATCGTTCTGCTGCATGGAAAGTCAAAATATGAGAGACATGTTTTCCAACAAATAACTAAATATTTCTGTTTCTCTTAATAATTATGCTTAGTCAAAGTGCGGCTAGCAAATTGGATGGAGGGGGGGTTATTAATCAGTGTTCCTCGTTCTGATTGACATGATTGGTTGCAGGCAGGCTGCTGCACTCTTCAATCATTGTTTGTTCTAGATATAAGGAGCCAAACACTCACATTACTCGGAGAAGCGTTTTGACATCAGTAGCATATTCAGGTTTTTGAGATCAGAGCTAGACTCCGGCTATGCTAAGAGGATTGGATGGTGATAAATTGTATTGATGATGCTAGCCTTAAACATTAGCCACTTATGAACTGCTTTGGGAAATGCCGAGCTGAAAATTAACATCCCCAGTAGCACAAGGAACAGGAGCTCAAGAGGGGCGAATAACCTATTCTAGATGATGGGTTACAACTTAAAAGGTGCCCTTTTAGTCCAGTCAGTCGATCAACTCACCTGGGTCCCAAACAGGTTTTGGAAGGTGCCTATTAGTGAAATTTTGTAAATTATTCCCCTACACCGGCTCGAACCCCCTTCCCTATCCATTAAAGTCCCAACCAGAATTTTGTAATATCTGGAGATTCAACTTCCTCTGTTTCAGGATATTGTTGCAGGGATTATAGTGATGATATCGTTGTCATAATTAATTTTGGTAACTGACAGTTTTGCTGTATTCTGAACTCAAATTCATTGGTATCTGTCATCAACTGGCACGAAATTCGATACTTACTATTGCCTGCTGGGCTGAAAAACTGTTAGAACTGTATTTGTTTCACACAGCAGACATGCATAAAATGGAATAGTTACCCTTTTTTTGGGTAGAAAATTAGTGACTTTCAGTTCATCAATTTTGCTTCAGTTTTTTTTTTTTTCATTTTTCCATCTTTTCTATCTCTTGGCATTCTTCCACAGAAATTAAACGTATTCGGAGCAAATAAGTGACTACAAAAAATAAAAATAAATGCTATGAATATTTCATCAAGTGAAAAATAATAGGGGCCTTAACAATTCACGAAGCTTGCACTCAACAATTGAGGTGACTTGGAAAAAAGTACTACTGAAGTAATGTTTAAAACATTGCTTTTTTAGCTATTGATGAACTCTTGATATTAGGAAAAATTAATTTATGATAGTGGTTCTGATTATGAAGTGTAACAATTCTAAATTCTCCCATATAAAATCCACCACTTGCACCTTTAGCTATATTTAATGTTGCAATTTGTAACCTGAAAGGCAGGAATTCACGATAGAATCCGAGTTAAGAATAGAATTCAAGAGGAAAGTGTACTTGTATATTCAATCTGTAATGATGCCATGCCTTATACAGAAATGAGAAAGGATCTTATCTTGCTCTAACTGACCAGCTGATTCATTTTGTGTAACACAATTCTTTCAATAACCATTTTAATTAAGTTGAACTATGTGTATCAAATTCAACAATGTGAAGTCCATTTTTCCACAATTAGCTAAGGAATTTGTACTAAAAGATGGATTTAAAATTAAAAATTTATGAGTTTTGAATTTGAAGTTTATGAATTGTGAAGTTGAATCAATGCAATCATTCATATTTTTGCAAAATTTGCAGAGCTTTTGAATGATGAAGAAGTAGAAGGTATATACGAATATTGATTTGTTTCATCGGAGTTTCAGATGAAAATGAAAATGTTGGTGAATAGGTGATACAAGAAATGCCCAGCCAAATTGAATATCTCCTTGTCTTGTTGCTATTTTTCGCACAATTTCTTCTTCTTTGCTCCGCCATGGCCGGCCGTTCCATTTCCCGCCAGAAAGATATTCAAGAATATCCCTTCAGAATATCCCACATATACTCTAATTATTCCCCTCAATCACTCTTTTTGGGTGCTGAGACAAACAATTTTCTAAACTCCAATCGTTTCAACAAAATATAAAATTAGAAAGTTTTATTATCAAACAAATTTCTTATTGGCACAAAATTTGATTATTTTACCTGCAGCTCCAAGTCCTTTATATGTGCTTGAGCTTCATCAATTTAGTGTACTTTTGAATTGCCAAAAAAGTAAACCCTAGTTGGTGCTTGAGATTTTTTGAATTACAAGGAAGAGAATAAGTGGGCTATTTTTGTTGGGAAACTTGAATTGCAAGAAATGGCATCATCTATGGGTAACAATAATAGTCATACAGATGCTGATAGTCTCATAACAGGTCGGATTGTGATAGCTTTAGATGCAACCAGGGATCACCCTGAGCAGGAAGTCAAGCGCATTATTGATGAGATCAGAGCACAGGGTAACATTCTTCATGCGGGCGATACCATTATTGTGCTTGGGGTTTTGCATAAATATCTTCATCCTAGTAAGTGTCTTGCCTCACTTTTTGATGCAATTATCTCATTTTTCTATTTGATGATTGTTACTTTTAGTGCTCGAGTTGGACAGTGATCCAACGTTTTAATCATCTTTGACTAGATTTTGTGACAGTAGCTCTTACAGTTGTGATTTCATTTCCATCTGTTGAAGAGGAAAATATTACTAATTGTAGCTACCTTTGAATCCATGATTAGAGGGTTGTATTTGACAAATTTTACTTGATCAGTAAGGTTATAGTTTTCTATTCCTGTGGTATTTCATAACTCTACAGATGATGATGATGATGAGTCCTCCGAACAATATGATCCAACTTTAGGCTCAACTCAAACCTTTGAAATCATTATATTAACGCGTTATAGCGGCTTTCAATTTTCACCATTCCCATTAACCAGATTAACTTTCCCTTTTGATAATTAATGGGTTAAAATAGAATGGATTTAGTCATCAAGGATTGCTTTTTTCTATTACGGCTAAGTTGTGATAAAAGGTCACTTCACTAAGGAGCCATATTTTGGTTCTTGACAGTTTATAACTTCAGTAGTGCTATATTTTGAGCGCTTCTGCTTTCCTGTGGTTGTTGAAGTGTGTATAAAGAATATGTAATTTCTGCATATTATTCCATTTTTATGGTAAATGTGGAACTGTGGTATTCCAGTATTAGCTGAACGGTTAGATGTGCGATTGACCACTGTCTTTAGCTGACTACTTATCTTGTGTAGTATTATACATGCCTACAGTATGGTTTTCTAACCCATTTTTGTGCACAGTGGGTTATCAAATGGAAGCAGAGCCACTGTCCATGTTTGGAACTCACAAACGTGAGATCGAAAAAGAAGTAACGAAGAAGATTGATGCATATGTGAACATGCTCATGCAAAGTGCCCAAGACTGTGAAGGTGAAGGGGTAATATATACACTTGATCCTCATAATAGTTCTGTACCGGAAGCAACTATTAATTGATATATCATAGAAATGTGGCTAGAAGTATCCATAGAAGTCATACGTATGAAATCCTGGAAATTTTTATGACCCACTGGTGTAGCAAGTTTGATTCTCTGGGGACTGGGGGCATGTAGGTTGGATCTGATGTGCTTCAATACAGTATATTTGAGTTGGTTCAAATCAGTATGGTAGCATATTCAATAAAATGTAAAAAACAATCTGATGCAGGACAGATTTGCTTTTGAAAAATAATTTTCAAATGTTCACTATAGGAATAGACATTACAACTCCCTTTAGTATACGAACTTTGTTTAGAAACTGCTTTTTAAATATTGTCTTATTTAATCAGGATGGGGTGCTACTATAAATAGATATTCTGGTTTCTTCTTGACAACTTCCTTTTTTTATATTCTTAAATTGTATATGGGATGAACATCTTTCTATTTCTGCTACCATGCCTTGCTTTATTTCAGTTACTTCAATATATATCACAAGAGACTTCAAGGTTCATAAATCCTACAGGCTGAATCAGGGCTGGACTGTTATTTGTATCATGTTGACTGCACTTTATATGTTGATGAAGCAATGATTAACATTCCTTTTGCACTTTCATTTAATTCCCGTTTTCCTTATTTATTTTAACTGGCACTAGGTGGACACTGTCTCCCCTATAAACTTGAGGTTTATATAGATTGTACTTTTATCCATCCAGGCGGAATATCTAGGAATTCCAGGATTTTCCTTGAATGGCCTTCTTACCTAAGAAGCATTTGCATGACCTAAGCTATGAAAAGCATGCACTTTGTACCAACTAGTCGAGAGAGAGAGTAAGAGAGAGTAGTAGACTATATTCATCGTGGAGGAAAGTGAAGGATCTATCACCCGGATGGAGTGGCATTTTGATTGAATGCCCAAGCTATTCTTTTGCTCATCTTTTTAGCTATCTCATCTCAATATGTTGCTTTCTAAAGCAATCACTTTATTTCTTATATATTTCTATCTCCCTTTTAATTTTTCTCTAACTACAAATTATTATAAATTGTGCTTAGGTCGACATTGAAGTCAAAATTACTGCTGGGACTCCAGTAAGGAAGGTGGTTGTACAAGAGGTTACAACTATCAATACAACATGTGTTGTGTTAGATAGGTATGTTCTCTGATGTGACCATGGTAATTCCTGTTGCTGTAGTTTGCATATTGTCTCTATCTTTGGGAGCTGAATTATACTGAGACTTGAGGCAACAATAAATTAGTGACGAAATGCACTAGAAAACCATGGCTACATAAAAACCTCCACTTTCTAATAGGCTTTTAAACAAGATGAAGAAATAAACATGGCAAAGAGCAAAGAGTTTCTGGTCTCAGTGTTGCTACCATCTTTTATCACAACATTACAATGTGATTGGTCCATAGAAAAGGAATCTATCCATGCATCGGGAGGCCATTTTATTATCCGAATAAGTAAATAAATATATCTTTTTCTATCCGCCAAAACGTAAAGTTGGAACCTTAATTATTATTATGCAAACGGAAAATCCTTGCTCAGATAAGATTTTTAACTCTTCCTTTAAGAACTGATATTTTCATTGAAGGAACTATTTCAACTGCATTTTGTTCGATTGTTTGTTGAGTAGGGTTTGATTTTGGTCCTCCACTAGTTAAGGGATACAAATGGATCTTCAGGGAATTTGCATGGACCCTTGTTTAGAGTTCTTTATTCTTCTACATTGCTTTCGTCACAAGATGCTCCCCCTTCGTTTACCCTGTCTGTCTACTTTTTTCTCATTACAAATGCATGGATAAGTCTCTACCTGTTAGTCATAATTCCGATTTGTAAATAAAAAACAAATTCACCATCCATTTTGAATGTCCTAACTATTTCAGTTTATGTAAAATGGGGATTTTAATCTATATATACTATTATGTTTAATGTATGCATAGATGATTAATATTTTGTGATTGCAATATATTTTGTTTCCTATTGTGGTTGCGAAATCAGGCTTCTATTGGAAGATATTTTGCTTCTTTGTTGGAAGAAGAGAAAAGGGAAGTTATTAATTTAAATACTTTCTTAAAGCTTGGTTTTATTGAAAGGAAAGGAGCATGAGAGATACTTTTTAAGTCCATGAAACTAGTCCCTCAACTCACTGATGGGATCATAAACATTTTGATTTCATGAAGATAACAGCAAAATTAAGCTATTGTACTTAAAAAAGCTAAATCAAATCCATGATATGCATGCATGTACAATAAGGTCTTGCCGCAATTAAGTAGAGCTTAGTCGACACACTTTTTCTCAGCATAATGAGTCTTTCTTTGTTCCATATCTGGTGTTTAGGACGTCAAATTTTGGGCTTCTGAACTGTCTGATACAAACAGAAACACATAAATCTAAAGCTCTATAATTTTATCAAAGGTGGAACAATGTCTTGCAAGACTTCTCTTATTTGACTCAAGAAAAACCATGTCTTCTGTACTTATTACTAGAAAGTTTTTACTTATCCTTGACAATTGAGCCTCTTGGATAAATCATCATCTGCTTCTAACTTTAAATCCATGAAAAAATATGAGCATTTTGTAGTTGTTACAAGGAAGTCTCCACCTTATCTTTCAGAATTAAGCCTCTTGAATTAATTTTATATCATCATGTGCTTCTAACTTTATTTACCGATTTTATGTTTATCTGACTCTATATTTCTGATAGAACCCCATGTTTATTCGACTTGACATTTTTTTATTCTCTAATATTGACAAGATTAAACCCTTACAGGCACCTCAGGCGGGATTTGACGTATTACCTTAAACACATACCTTGCAAAGTTGCATTAATTGGTGATAATTTATTCGTGAAGGTTGTGAGACCTTATTCCATAGTTGATGCTGACAACATAGAGCATAAGTTATACTTTTCTATGTCCAAACAAGTACCCTTGGCACCCCCTCCAACTGCAGAGAACACAGAGCAGTCTGTTGTTTCAATCAACTATTCAGGTTCTGTGGAAAGCTCCGAAATACCAGAGAATGAACTGGTGGTATATAATCAACTGGAGCATAGCACTTCACACGAAGATCTTAGTTTCAATTCTATGCAAGAAAGATCAGGTGAGCTAGCATGATGATAATCTTAAAAATAAATGCAGCTATTCCCTCCCTAGACCCCACTTGTGGGATTACACTAGGTGTGTTATTTTTGTTGTTTTTTGTGTGATACTTTTAAGTTGCGGAAGCGTATTGTCATCCAACTTTGAGGGTTTGTTCTCCTTTTCTGGTTGGAATCCTATTCTACATAGTAACGAGAGATCAGAAGAGCAATTATTGACAATATCTTCCCTTTCAGTTTTCATGATTTTAAGAAACTTCTGTTTTCGGAATGTATGTGGTCCTTTTTTAGATTGGATTCCTGCTCACCATAGGTTAGGAAGAAGTCAGAAGAGGGCTCCTTAGAAATACCTTTCCTTACAGTTTCCATTATTCCAAAACAGGCTTCGTCTGCTTTTGGTGTTCATAAAACTAGTTGAGTTATATAGATCTGTAATGATGTTACAATCTCTAGTTTTAAATTGTAAGGGATTTGATACAAAGTAGGGAATAGTTTCCTGTCCTATCTTCTTTAAATGTTTGACAATTTGAACAGATAGGTCTGCCAGAGGAGATATGAAGCATCCAATCCCTCCTGTTTTCCAGAAAGAACGAAGACCACCTACATCATGGAGATCCTCTAATACACCATTTCTTTGTATTGCTTGTGGAGCAAAGACAGAACTATACATCAAGGATTCAATGAGATTCAGTTTCTCAGAAATACAGCTGGCAACAGATGATTTTTCAAAGGATAACTTGCTTGGAGAAGGTGGATATGGTCATGTATACAAAGGTCGGTTAAAAGACGGTCAGGTCATTGCTGCAAAGGTGCGGAAGGAAGCAAGCACACAAGGATTTTCCGAGTTTCATTCTGAAGTTTATGTTTTGAGCTTTGCACGTCACAAAAACATTGTGATGCTTTTGGGTTATTGCTGCAAGGAAAATGTTAACATCTTGGTCTATGAATACATCTGCAATAATTCTCTTGAGTGGCACTTATTCGGTACGTATAGTTAATGTAGTCAAACATTGCTCCAGCAACATAAAGCTCAAGATAAAAAGTTAATTTGGGTTAATATCTTGACAGAGAATACCGAGAATATTCTTGAGTGGCACCGCAGATATGCCATTGCCATTGGCACTGCAAAGGGCTTGCGTTTTCTGCATGAAGAATGCCGTGGAGGTCCAATTATTCATCGTGACCTGAGGCCGAGCAATATACTTCTCACTCATGACTATGTTCCCATGGTAAATCTACACATTTTGATTCAAACACGTAGAAAGATGTTAGAATTGTTGGACTAAATAGAATGAACAGATACTTTTGAGTTACCACATTTGTCCCCCCTCTCGCCTGCTCCTCTGATTGTGGTCCTTCAAGCTGGACACTGACCTGAATAAAAACAATTAGGAAGCTAATATTAATTCTATTCTTCTTATGGATGATTCTGTTTGTTTTCGTTTCTCATAGCTAGGTGACTTTGGCCTGGCTAAGTGGAAGACAAATGACGATAATATATACACAAGGATACTTGGCACATTGGGGTGTGAGCAAGTCCTATTATTCATTGGCTATGCAGAATGTTATACTGTCAATAGATGAAACCTTTGATCAGATATTCACCAAAAGCTTCTCTTGCTTCATGCAGATATCTTGCTCCTGAATATGCTGAGAACGGCATTGTGTCCGTCAGAACAGATGTCTACGCATTTGGCATTGTTCTTATACAACTAATGTCAGGACGCAAAGCCATAGATGCAATGAGAGAGGACAGCCATCATTCCCTTAGACAATGGGTGTGTCTCTGGGCTTTCTTACTTGGCATCGCAGCCAAATGTGATTCCTTTCAAAGATCTAGCTAGTTTAGTGAACTTTCTCATTTTAAAAAATTCAGTGCAATTTTAGCGGAAGTTTCTCTTTTGCATTTTCAGGCAATTCCCCTCATTGAAAGGCTTGCATTGCATGAGCTCATTGATCCACGCGTAGGCGACTCTTATGACACATTTGAAGTGTACCACATGGCTAGAACTGCATTCTTGTGTGTGCAGAATGACCCTGAGCTGCGGCCATCAATGGGAGAGGTAAATTTTGTTAATTATGAAGTTAATTTGTTGATTAACTGCTAACTTAATAGAAGAACACCGAATATCATCAGCCTACTAATCCATGTCGAAGATCTTTTTCTTTTCGTTTTGAAGCTTCATGTATACCAGTCCATCTTTATTATCTTCATAATTTTCTCATATGCAACATTAAGTAAGCGTAAACAAAGGATTCCTCAACTGAAATACAGTCAATTTTGTAACTGTGAAGCAGTAGTATATAAACGCACTAGTGATATATTTTAACATCAGAAATCAGAAATCAATCCACTTTGGAAGGATGGGGAGCTGGAATTTTCATCTTTATTGCTTCCTAGCACTTTGTATTCCGTTCTCTGCTTCTTGATAGTGTGCAGTCTAACATCCTATTGCTCATAAAGCGTCAAGATGTAGATGGTTTCAAGCTATCGCATTGACTTGGTGACAAACTCACCAAGAACTAACGTTCAGGCCATTTGTTATGGCCAGTAAAATCCTCTAATCATAAAACAACTTAATTTTGGTAACGAAAAGAAACCTGATGTAACCACACAAATCTTGCTTACTGAGTATGGATAGCATATCTTCCTTGTCATTTTACTCAAAGTGATGAACTAACCGGTTGCAAACATAAATGCAGGTCTTGCGTCTTCTTCAAGGGGAGTTAGACCATCTCCACCAGATCGCGGAGCAGTTTGTACCTCAATTTGCTCCACATTTTAGTAAATAGAAGCCTGATCAGCCATGTTATGTTTAGTTTGTTGCTGCAACTGTCTTGGTATGTTTTACATTTCTGTGCCCAGGGAAATTGAGAAGAGCTGTGTAAGCTTTGTTTGGTATGACACTTCACAATACAAGTAATATTTTAAAACAGTTCAACTAGTATAAACTCCTATTTATCATGTTATATATACTTTATGATACACGTAATATAAGGTTTTTTCCATGTAAATTTGGTGTCTCTTGGATTTGATTATTTTTGTATTGTCATATTCATTTGTTGGTGTTTATAGTTGTTGTCCGCTCCTCTTTCTTTTTTGCGCTTGTGTTTGAGGTCTTTTCTTGGTTCAAATAGATTGGGGAAATTGACTGGAATATCATTTGTTGCATCTTTTATCGTGTAATTTATTTTTGTGTTCCTTAACAAGTACAAATATACCTTAATTACAAGCCATTTTGATCATTTTTCATCTTATACAGAGTCAAACTTGGCAAAAAAAAAAGTATAAGAAAAAAGTTTATTGAAGCTTAATTATGTTATCCTCTTCCATTTATTACCTATTTTAACACCCCTAAACATGGATGTTGACAAGATTTTCCAATTTCACCCATCAGCTAAATAAAGTGCATTTAAGAGTTGGATAAGATTTTTATTTTTTTATACATATAAGTGACTAAATAAAGTTGTGTTTTGTCAAATCGCATAAATGAATGTGAACTCATCACATAGTTACGACTTAGGTCCGTTTGGACATGATTTAATTTGAAATCAGTGATACGAAATCAGGTTGAGTTGAAGTTAAAATTTTATTTGGATATGTAATTTGAATTTATTAAGTTAGTGTTTTCTTTATATAAATATGAAAACTCCATAATTTGTGAAAAACTATTAGAACTTTCCAAATTTTTATACAATCTTACCAAATGATCAAATCATAGTTCATAAATAAGGTATCATAATATTTAATATCCTATGTCTCCAAATTAATAAATCATATATATTCATGTTCTTTTTATAAATAAATATTTGTGATTACATATTAATATGTTATTACAAATTTTAAAATATACCTAATTTTACAAAGATTCATTGATTCAATAAATCAATAGTAGTAACTAGTTATTCTTTGACAAAATTTCCCCACATGGTTGATGATACAGATCCAATCTCTTCATATCGAGCGTGAGTATTTTCTTATGAAAAATTAAATTTATGGGTCTTTCTTATAAATATTAACTTATTGATCAAGTTTTATATTAAAATAATTTGAATTCACAATTTGAAATTTCAAATCTACTTTTAAGAGAATTTGAGATTTGAAACCATGATTTAAAGTTGAAGTTGAAATTTGTTGCAAATTTCATAAACAAACACTGTTATACCGATTTGAAATCAGGCTCTCAAATTTTATGGTCAAACGCCTACTTATATTCTTTTGCCAATGAAAAAATTTCTATAAATTTTCATCACTTTATTTAAAGCTTTTATAGCACAATCTTTGAGTAAATGGACCTGAAATTAAATGTTGAGTTTCATTTGTTTGAAGATGATCATGTTTTCATGGAAAGAAGTTTGTGAAATTCTTTTTAGATTATGATATTTTGATAGAATATTTTGGGAGAACATTTTAAGCCTTTACAAGTTCATACTTTTGTGTTGAGATGAGAAATATTATATCACGTATGTTTGTCAGATATGATATTATTATTTTTAATTTTATAGCTTATTTACTAAAAAAATTTATTTTCATATATAAGAGATCTGAAAATATCATTTTTTTCGATTCAAATTGTTAGAGGACAAAGTTCTTTTTTTTTTCTTCATTTCCAGCGAAGGAAGAAATTAGTTGTAGACACTTCAAATTGTTTAAAACTATTGTTGTCGTATTTATTAAATAGAGTTAATATCTCAGATGGTCACTCAACTTTCAATAATTTACTTAGAAAGTCACTCAATTTAGAGTTGTTCACTTCGAAAGTCACTCAACTTTTTTTTATAACTCAAAAGTCACTCAATTATTAATAGTTCACTTAAAAAGTCACGTACCTATTGAGATTTTTACTTAAAAAGTCACCCAACTAATTTAAATTAATTTTTCATTAAATTTTGTAAAATACAAAAAAATTAACTATTTTAAAAAAATAAAATAAGATGCTTATTTTAATTATTTTATTGAATTTTGTTGAAGTATAATTTTTCTTTATACCTATTTTTTTTTATTAAAAAAATGGCACTGTGTTGCGTATTTTTTATTACTTCTTATCAATGCCAACTTCTTTTTCTTTCTTGGATCATTTTTAACATATTTAATTCCAGTTATATAATTGCTAAAATGGAAAGTTTTTTTTTGGGTCAATTGCTACGGACTACGGTACGTTTTTCAAAAAAAATAATATAATTAAATAATTCGGATTAACAAAATAATTAAAATAAATATCTTATTATTTCTTTAAAAATATAGTTTAACATAAAAATTAAATTTCAATAAAATTTTATGAAAAAAATATTTAAATTAATTGAGTGACTTTCTAAGTGAAATATCAATAGTTGAGTGACTTTCTAAGTGAAACATCAATAGTTGAGTGACTTTTGAGTTATAAAACAAAGTTGAGTGACTTTCTAAGTGAAGAATTCAAAGTTGAGTGATCATCTGAGATATTAACTCATGTTAAATATTATCATTACATCTAAAGCTATCGTCACACACGTTGTTTGTATAACTAATTCTAATATAACTTACTTGTACCATATTATGTGTATTATTAATGCAAAAAAATATGATATTAAACTATGTATACGAGGAATATGCGTATAAAAATACTTTAAAAGAAGGAAAAAGAAAGAAAAAGCCCATAAAAATATACAACCTATATATATATATATATATATATTATTATATTGGACATACAATGGTGAAGAAAGTCCCAACATATGTGTTAAGGCACCTTAAAAGTGGCAGTTTGATTTAGACAAGCCTTTTTTTTTTTAAAAAAAAGTGTGATTAGTTGAAAAATTATATTAGGTCTATAAATTAAATATTACTTTTTATACGTATATATTAAATTCTGAATATGATTCCTTCCTTTCTTATAGTAATTGTCAAATGAATCACAATTCTAGAATCAAGGGATATTTTCATTTTTAATGGCTCTTTTGACTATAAGAAAAAAAGAAAAAAAGGCATATAATATCCTAACCTGATGAATTCCTTCAGGTGAAAATTACTATATTTATACATAATTAAAATTATTTTTTATATATTTTGAATCTATCTATGTATGTCTAGAAAAATTAATATGTATATAATTATGTAGTATATAAATTTGTAATACTAATAATAAAAGGGAACAAACATAATTATTAATATTCTTTCTGAAAAGATGTATCTCTTTAAAATTATAATAGATTGTCTTAACAAAAATTAGGACACTCTTTTTTTTTTTTTTTTTGAAAAAAATCTTACAAACTAATTCAATAATATTACAAACTGTGTGTTTGATTAGATTCTTGAGTTGTATACAAAATTAAGGTATGAGCTGCCAGCCTTATAACTAAGATATATGAAAGGGGCATTAATTAATGAGATCGAAACAATATCAAAGTTGCAACATGCACTAATATTTTCAATAATTATTTTCTATGAATAACTCCGCGAGCGTCCTATCATTTTCTTGTTTGGATGAAGAAAGACAGATCCTTTCTTTTCGGTCATAGCCAACAGTTTACTCCACTTCCAAATACCAAAGAGCGATTGAGAGAAAAACAATACATAAGACTTAAAAAGAGGGTTCCTTCCTTTCTTTACTCTCGCTAATTTTGATCCTCACCTTTCTAAAAATCAAATACTTTTTTACTTAATTCGAAATTTTTAAAGTTAAAGTTAAAGATAGAATTGTGTTTGATTCTAACTTTTGCAAATAATATTTTATTGCCTGAATATATTAAAAGTGGGTGGAAAAAAGTGAAAACACGATTTTGAATGGCTTTCAAATTCCAATTACAAAAATTCTATTCGATATTTTCATAATCAAACACTGCTTTCCAAATAAATTGATAAACGAAATTTAAAAAGATTAATAATTCTCAAATGCCAATTACTTTTTGTGAAGAATAAAACCGTTCAGAATAAATTGATTAGGTCATAAAAAATGGGAAGATTTTAAAAGACAATTTCAACATAGTGATGACATGTTTGAAGGAGAGAAAGTTGATTTTTTTGCTTTAGAGACATGACATTTTTTATTTTTATTTTTTTTAAAATAAAAAAAGATAAATATAAAACAACGTTTGATATATCAATGAATTAAAAAATAATTAAAAGATGAGTTTGTTAGAAAAAAATGATTTTGACCAACAAAAGAATAAGTTCGAAAAATATTGTTTCTTTAAAGTGAAATTCCCATTGAAGATTTCTTGATACAAAGTTTTCTTGATGAAAAAGAATTCTTTTATATCTATGTTTTTTCTTGTGTAAATTGAACATATTCTCTTAATAAATTTCAAAGTTTTTTAATTCGTTTATCAATCACTTAGAATCAAGCTTATTATATTTTTTAATATTTTTTTTGGTTGTCTGATTTATCAATATACGAGGTGTGTAATACTATCTCTTTATATCTTTATTTGTTCACTGTATTATTTTAAAATGTCTAATAATATTTGTCTAATTTATAAAATCAATAAATAATTTATCATATTATGTCTATTTTACCCTTGCTATTAAACACCTTATCCTTCGATCCAAGCCACGCGGGTCTCCCCGCATGGGGCTCACGCCATTCGAGGTGGCTCAGCCCAGCATTCATTTACAAATTCTATAGTGAAATTGAGACTGCTCAACCTCGAAAGCTAATTCACGTGTAGGTAATGATGTCTATCGTACCGTTGACTCTATCTATTCATGGATTTTTCTTTATTTTATTTTCTATTTTATATAGGCTCGCTCCCTCTTTTTCCAAGAATTCATCCATTTTCCTTTACTCCATAGGGCCTTCTCTAATAGGAAATTTTTTAATATTTAAATGACTTATATTTAATAAGAGTGATTTGATAAAATTATTCTTATCATTGATTGCTTCTTAATTTCTGTATCAAGTCAATGGAAAGTTATATCGTAACTTCTACATTCACTTTATTAATTTGGACTCCAACATGTACAAATGTCAACTAAAAAAACTTTTCCAAAAATCGAAGCAAAACAAGCCTACCACATACTATGCGATGCCTCGTCCTCTACTTTGTTTCTTACGTCAATTATTACATTATTTACTGAAAAATAATTATTGCATTATTTCAGTTGTACAATACTTCAAGATGAACAATGTCAACTTACATGTACATTCTTTTATTTTTCTTTCTTTTTGTTTATTTAATTTCTTGGAGTGGGGCTTGAGAAAAGGAGGTTCTCAATATAATAAAATAAAAATGTCCTTTTCAAAGATAGGTAACCTTCTTTACTCAGGCCATTTTCTACCCTACACTCTATTTTATTCTTCAAATATAGAGTTTTTTATTTTTTCATACAACTAATTCAAACTCAATTCTCTATTTTACTCTCTAAAAAAAAATCTTCTTCTCTCTCCTCTATATTATATTATTATTTCTATTTCATTTTTATTTTCTTATTTCGTAATATAAATCTTTTCTTTCTTTAATAATCATCCTATATAATTTTCATGCTATATTAAATTTAATTTTTTTAAATTCTTTATTTAATATTAAATTATATTTTATTTTGAATTTCTAAAGATCAACTACAAATAATTGAAAAAAGAAATCGACAAGCACAATCGCAATCACAATTCTCTAAATCATACACTACATACTTTCTTTTTCGAATATTGTTAAATCTAGAAACGAACTATCGGATTACTAAATTATTGTTGTGATTTTTAAAATTATTATGTATTGTATTGTATTGTAAATTATTATGTTATGTATTATATTTTTTATATTAAAATTTGTATCTTATCATTTAAATTTTGTGCATTCTTCATAGTGAAAATTAATAATAACATCAAATTGTATCACAAAGTGATGAAAATTAAAAAAAAATTAAAATATTATGAATTCAAGATGAAAGTAGTATATATTAAATAGAGAGTATGAATAGTAGGAATAATAATATAATATACAAAAAGTCAAATAGAGAGTTGAATAGTAGTTCTCCAAATTTGGAGAACTACTATTCAACTCTCCGTAATTGGAGAGTAGAGGGTAAAATAGAGAGTGTTTGGAGATGGCATTCTCTATTTTACTCTCCAAATATAGAGAATGGAGAGTAAATTAGAGTAGGATTGGAGATGGTCTTACGAATAGGGAATTAATTTTAGGAAAAATTACTTAAATACACAATTTATTTTATCGTATTTTTTGAAATTTCCAATCATTTGAAAAAATTACAAAAATCTCTATTCACTCTTATTCTCGGATATATCACTTTACGCGATGTATCAGTCGGATACATCACTTTACGCGATGTATCAGGACATTAGGTGACGTATCCAAAACAAAGATACGATGTATCAGTACGTTGAGAGATGTATCCAAAATGGAGACGCGGTGTATTAAGATGTTTTGGGATGTATTCGAATTCCACCAAATTTAAAGGATTTTTATAATTTGAAAATAAATAAAAATAAGATGTAATTAACTCTTAACATTATGAAATTATGTAAAATTTCCACCCTTAATTTTATTAAAGGTCCTATTAAGATTGTGGTGGAAGTGGAATATAAAAAAAAAACTTCTATTTTTCATAAATCAAACTTCTATTTTGAGCTGCCTTGCAAATAGGAAAATTCTTGATGGGGAACATTTCATCTTTTAACGAGCTCTATGCAATGTAAATTTAAATTAACTGAAACTTCAAAACAAATATTGAATACGGAGTTAAAAAAATCTAAATTTTGCTACTTGGTCATATATTGCATGTCCTTGTTCTAATGTAGTGGAAGTGTTTTATTTACGGCTTCAAGGTATATTCATCAATTAATTTCCTCAAGTGATTTTTTTCAACTTAAATTTAGTTGGAAACAAATCACAAAATGTAACAGAACATGTCATCACCAAGATTAATTAATTAGTTGATCGACCAAATATAAGATAGTATTCCTGGATTTCTATCAGTTAAGATACACCAGGATTAATTAGTTGATTGATTTAATTTGTTAATTAATTATTGAACAGTGTTGTTTAAGAAAAAACAACTTTTTAATTTGCAACTTATGCTATAAATTTCCTCCTTAAATTCATTAATTTATTGTTGTAGCTTGTATATATATATATATATATATATATATAAGACACCAATTTTACTTTATCTCCTCAAATTAGAGAAAAAATAAAACCTCTAATTGTCCAAAATGAAAATCAACAGAGACAATAAGGTATGGATAAGGCACCTTCAAGGTAATTGCAAGAAAATAAGAGAAAATTCCAAGATGGGAAATTATATCGAACTCTTACCAACAAGACGAGAGTTTATGTAACCAACCAACGAAAAAATTAAAATTTTCCCGTACCTTCAAAGGTTGGAACTGTGTATAGATAAAATATACACACAGGTTTGTTAATTGTTACACATTAGAATATTACTCAACCCTTGATTTGGATACCTCTAACAAGTAATAATATACTAACACTTTTTTTTAGTCTGTTATAAATAGAGTGTTATTTTTCTATAATTAGAAATAAATTAACTTTAACCCTTAGGGATCGTTTGGTGTGAGGTATAGGGTATAATAATCACATGATAAAATGTAGAATTATTTTATTCCATATTTGGTTGGAAGTATTCGGTAGTTATTAGATTAGTTATCCAACTATTTTTGTCATAGTGATGAGATAAGTTATCTCATACACATGGTGGAATAACTTATCCCAAAATTAGTTATCCTGGGACAACTTCTTTCCAATCAAACGCCCCCTTAATGAAATGATTTGCAATTATATATAAACTAGGTAAATTACCGGTGCTTCGCACGGGATTGAACTATTTTATTAAGCTTACATATGATCATTCGGTAATATTCGTATTTTCCATACATACACTACATTGTCAAGAATATTTTATCTTAAGGCAAAATGTTCCTCCGAAATCTTAAAGTGCTATATTTTTTTAATTTTCATTTTTGTTATACAAAAATTATGAGTTATAGAGAGATTTTAAGTATAAGAAAGAAGTCTAAGAAAATCTCCATGGAAATAGTTGGTCAGAAGTAATGAAATTTTCTAAATTCCAAGAAGTTATAAAGAACAACATCAGACGTTAAAGAAGAGACCAAAAAGCCTCGAACAACAACACTCCAAAGTAAAGTGGAACATCACGTCCATACAAGAACATATTTAACTAAATTCAAATGGAGGACCTTTAGTTCCTTTCTTATGAACCGCCATCAATCTCTTTTTTATTATAGTATGTTGTATTATGTATATGTTAAAAATGACCCTAAAATTGTTAGTATCATAAAAAAAAATCCTCATTGTCTCAGAATAGTCATTATTATTGCTTAGGTTTCATATCACCGGCCCCAACTTATTTGGAATTGAACCATAGTTATTGTTATGGTTATAGTATGCAGTTACAAAGAATTAATGCAATTATCAACCAAGCAGTAGGTGACATCTGAATGGAAACTGTTCACAACTGGATATTCTAAACCAAAATTTTGACACATAACATATTAAAATCTCACAGAATAATTTGGTGAGCACTTGAACTCACAACTATCCACAAATAATAATAAAGACGACCTTACTTTCCTAACAATTAAGATGAAAAAGACATGTTGCTTAACATATTTTTCGAAAAGATAGTCTGTCGGGTTGTATCCAAGTTTACAATTCACAAATTTAATTGAAAGAATTCAAAAGAAAGAGTTATTACTTCTTTATAAAAACAAAAAATAAAAAACTTTATCAGAAGAAAGAGTTATCACTACAACAAAAATTATCTTTAACAACAATTAATAGCTTAATGGTCGCTAAATATGTATTTTCAAAGGCAATTGGTACTCTCTATAAATGTCCCTAAAGTCTATAACAACATTGAATCTAATGACAATTAATTAATATCGGTAAAGGCTCTAGCATTCTTCGTTAATATGCATATTTATTGCCGATAAAAAATATTTTTGTTATAGTGTATTTTGGACATTTGTTAGTTTCAAGAAAACTTGATCTCTTATTATGCCCAAAAAGAAGAGACGAAGAAATATAGTAAATTAGTTAACTTGCGATAAAAGTGGACTAATTGTCTCTATACTAATATTCTAGGAAGAGTGCAATGGCATACAAAATGTTTGTACCTAGGAAAAAACAATCAAAATAATATACTAATTGTGGCAAGCAAGAGAGCAATCTGTTTAGTTCTTTTAACAAACTTCATCATTGGTTTCGTATTAGTTATCACATATTTGTTGTTGTATGCTATCAAATATAGCACAACCCACTAGCAATATTCCCAAAAAGTATATGAAGAAACTTGTAGAAAGAGACAAAAGAGAAGATAAATTTCCAATCATCCTCATTGAAATTTTTAACAGATTTCAAAAGAAGTCACCAAAATAGCAAAAAGAAATTGCAATAAGCTTCATGAAATAGGAGGATGAAAACATTGAGGAATGAAACACACTTCATAAGAAGGTTAATTAATGTATTTGAATTCGATTCCCCTATAGCGAAAAAAACATACAAATAATAGTGGCAGAAATAAAAGTTTTGTTTACTAAAGAACCAAATGTAATGAATTCAACCATTTCAGCAGCATTATGAGTTGTGGACTGAGAGGTGCAAGAGTAGTAATGTCGCATTGCAATTAAAATCAATTTTCTTTGTTTATATGAAGAAACATGTAGAAAGGGACAAAAGAAAAGATCAATTTTCAATTATCCTTTTTGAAATTTTTAACAGAGTTAAAAAAAAGTCATCAAAATAGCAAAAAGAAATTGTCATAGTTACATGAATCACTATGACTTACAGTAAATATTAAGCTCCATGAAATATGAGGAAGAAAACTTTGAGGAATAAAATTCATAAGAAGCTTAATTAATGTATTTGAATTCGACTACCCTATAGCAGAAAAAACCCTACAAATAATAGTGGTAGTAAATCTCTCTATTTATAGACAACAAAGAGTAGTGTGAACAAATGTTTATTGTGCCTTATCGGAAATGTCACAACTCTTTGGAAAAGTTACAACCCTTCGGAAAGGTCACAATCTTTCATAAAAGTCACAATTTTTCATAAAATTTGCAACTGTTCATCAAAAGTCACAATTTTTCATGAAAGGAAAAGTCTAGTTTTGAAAATAAATAAATTAAAAGAGAATTCTGGTTTGTGGTGGCGCCAAGATGGCGAGCCTAGGATTCTCTTTTATATATATATATATGATATCTAAGGATTATATTGGATCACAAGTTCCAAATTTATTTTTTTAAAAACATCATACCAAATCAAACAATATCACATACTTATTTTAGTAATATTGGCTTAATTGAAAAACAACATTTATTAGATAAACCAATTAAATATTGACATGAGGGTGTCTTTTTTGGTATATATATATGAGTAAATTTTAGGTTTATCAAACATAAAAATCATATTTGTATGTTATAGCTATAGTTTGTATAATTGCACTCCATAGCAAACTTTATGTTTGCTATGGAGCATTAGATTTGTATAAATCGCTGGCAGCCTCTCATTTGTATAGATCGTTGGCAGCCTCTCGTTTGTATAAATCGCTGGCAGCCTCTCAATTCAATTTTATGTGTTTGTATATCTGCATAAAATTTGAATTTGTATACAATTGAATCGAAATAAAACAGTTGTATATCAAATCTCTCTCTCTCTCTCGCTTTATACAACACAAATTATACATTGTAATTTGTATAATCTATGTTTGTATAAAGCGAGAAAGAGAGAAAGGCAAAAGAGAACTGGGTAGGGAAAGATCTGTATTTGTATAATTATAAGTGTATAAGATGAAAATATATGTATTTGTATTTGTATATACAGTTTTCTCTCGCTTTATACGAACACAAACACATTTTATACATTTGTGTTTGTATAAAAGTGAGAGAGGCGAGGGAGAGAATGCCAGCGAGAAACGAGAGTGGCGAGCGAGAATTTCAGGGAGAGAGGCGAATGGCAACAGTTTGCTACGGGTTACAATTAAATCAAATTGTGGTTATAGCATTTAATTTGAATTAATAGTTTGCTATTTTATACAATTTTCCCTATATATATACTAGATACAATGAGCCCGTGCAAGCACGGGCTCAATATTTGTTACTTTGTTTGACTCAATTTATGTAGGTAATTTATAATTTTTTAAACGTAATTTTTAAATAATATATGTTACTTTTCTTGTTCCAATTTATGTAGCACATGTGAAATTTCGAGAGTAAATCACATTTTAATATGTTTTTCAAATATTTTAAGTTAATAATTATTATGATTTATAGAACTCTTGGCGTAATTTTCAAATAATATATATTACTCACTCAATCTCAATTATGCAGTACATATGAAATTTCGAGAGTTGATTGAATTCTTAGTACTATTTACATAATTTTCAAATAATATATGTTACTCACACAATTCTAATTATGCAATACATGTGAAATTTTGAGAATTAATCAAATTTTTAACATAATTTTGAATTTTGAATTATTATAATTTTTATAGTATTTTTTTTTTGTAAATTTCAAATAATATGCGTTACTCTCTGTCCCAATTTATGTGATCACATGCAAAATTTTGAAAGTCAACCAAATTTTTAATATGTTTTTAGAATATTTTAGGTTGTTAATTATTGTGATTTATAATACAATTTTTTCGTAATTTTACAATTCTAAAAGTTGACCTTCGCTCCTCTTCTACTCCCTTATTTGTAACTTTTAAAAAATATGTTCCTTTCTCTGTAAATTCGAAAACATGATCCAAAGCTCCTCTTCTAAAATTTTAAAAATAAGTTCCCCTATAAGTAAATAATGGAACTTGACCTTAAGCTCCTCCTTTTCCCACTTATTATATAGAGTAAAAAATAAAATATAGCTGGAATATTGTCATCACATAAAATCTTATCCTTCAATTATACATTAATTGACAATAGGATTACGTAGTTTGCCATCTAAAAAATTCTTAAAATGTTGGCAACTACCTGCCATAATATGACACGTATCACTCTCGCGATTCTCGGTAAGACACATGTCACATCCTGGTTAAATTGCCACATTTTTAACACCTGGCTATAACACCAAGTATTAGTTTAATTATGAGAAAAAACAACTGAAATAAATTTCACAGAAAAAACTAAAAACTAATAGATAGTACTTAGCTTGTCGTCAAAGAAAAAACTAATTGATATCCCACGTTATATATAGATTTATACACCCTTGAATAAACATCATTTAATTAATTCTTATCCAATAAATAAACTATTATCCTTCAATATTTGCTTGGAAGTTTTTGTTGAAAGCAAAAGATACATCACATTTCATGTGAATTAAGTTTTTTTTTTATGGTTTCATTCCATGTGTTTCGATTGAAATTCTGAGATAAGACGTATTATAAATTAACAATTGATGAACCTCATATTAACTTGTACTCCGTCTATCTATTATTTTCTGTGATATAATTTAATTGAGCATGAAATTAAAAAAAAAATATCAAATGGAATTAATGATCCAATTAATATTATTATTATTTAGTTTATCTATCATCTATCTATCTGCAATAATTAGTTATCGCTCGTGATCATGCTTTAAACCAATAAAAGTAAGACACATATCTTTCATACACGAGCCTATTACTTAATTATGTTGTAACCTTATTATTTTAGTTAGCTGAGGTTAAAATGATTAATTAGATGGTAAACACTCGATGATTTAAATAAGTGGACAATATTCCTATATAGTGTTATTAAAGAGGCTCATATACAGAATTACGCAAAATAATACTCGAAGCAACAAATTCAATTAATCAAAATTCAAAAATTGAAATTTCACTTTTATCACCAAGGGGTTTAGCCAGAATATTTATAACACAATCCAAATAAGTTTAACTCATGATTATCTAAGCAATTCTTCTGATTCCTTTTACAAAGTTTTATCAACAAATAATAACCCATCAATACAACAGAAACATTATTTGATTTTAAATTCGGAATGATGCCCTATACTATAAAGTATTTCACTAAGAATAAATTATGAAAAATTTATAGTTTATTAATTTTTTTATTTCTTGGCAAAAACATACAATAGGACCAAATTAGATGCTACTTGTAAAGTGTTAACATGTGGACACTCATAATGTAATGACAATATACAATCCACTAACTTAATTATAGCAAGAATTTTCTCAACTTTTTATATTCATATTTTTGGAACATTATTTATACACAATTCCATAAATTAATCATCAACACTATGATCTAGCTAGCTAGATCCATCTACATTTAAAAAAAAATGTCTAACATGGTTATAATGAGATTAAGTACTGATAAAGTGAATTAGCTGAATTAATCAAATTAAACAAAGTTGTCTAGGTTCAAGAAAATATGTACCTAGACAAGAACCAACTAAAGATTCATGATAAAACATTTCAGACAAAGTTTAAGAAAAGAAAACATTATATATATTGTGCTCCCATAATGGAAGACGACATAGAAAAACATGCATACACCAAGATAAGATTGAAAATGTCTGATTTAATCACAGAGAAATTTTAAAAGGGGACGCAATTTGAGATTTTATTTAAAATATGATGAGATAAATGAGATATTTTTATATTAATTAACAAAAATAATTTAAGTATGAGAATAGGAAGCGTTATGAATTAAGCTACGTAAATTTATGTTAGTCGAACTAAGTACTATAAATATTGAATATGGCATATGGTTATAGGAGTAAGTAAGAATTAATCCAAAATGTTATTAATAGAGATGGTATGATAAAATATTCATATTCGTGATTTTTTTTCTTAATGAGTGTGTCAAGTCCAAATTTGACAAATATAAAAATGAAAGGAGGGAGTACTTGATCAATTCACTTTTACTTGTCCATTATTTCAAAAATTATATTTTCATTTTTACTTATCACTTTTAACATATCAAGAAAAGACCCAAAAAAATCTATTTTACTCTCAACATTAATTACAATTTCATAAATCATTTTTCACTATCTATGCAAAGTCAAAAATAAAAAAAAGTACTTAAAAACGAAGGAATAAATTAATTACCAATTTAAAAGTCAAGATATAATTAATTGTTTGTTTCCACTTTTATCTTTGGGGCAGAAGAGAGAAGTTTAAAATTGGAAAAAAATAAATAAATAAGGATAGTAATTTTTATTCAAATTACCTTCTACTTAATCTTTTTCTTTAAGAAATATAGAAAGAAAAAAAACACCATAAGTCAAATGGACTTGAGGAAATATGTCACACATGAGTTTTTTAAAAATAACTTGTACTAATAAACAAAATGTAAATACATTTGCTTGACAAAAAAAGTGCTAAAATGATTTGATATTTACAATGCTCATACATTTTGTAAAGTTGTTCAAAAAATAAGAGTTAGGTGCATACGTAGTTTATTTTCTTCTTAATTTCTTTTATTAGAGAAAAATAAAACAAGTTCCAAACATTAAGTTTTTTTTCCAAACTTTGTTTGGTTGGAATATGTATCAACTCTCTGGCATATTTGGCTATTATTACTTAAGTTAAGTATGTACAAATTAATTAGTGGCTTCATCAAATATATATGATTTAACACACTCTAAAATGACTAATGGGTCCTATTAAATTGCTAATTATATATGTTCACCCCACGTCGACTTATTTTCCTTTTTAATTTCCACTTATTGCTTTCAGGAATAAATAAAAATGAGATCAAGCAAAACCATTATCTTGAAACTCTATACTCCCACCGTCTCATTTTATGTTAGTTAGTTTGACTCGCACGGAATTTAAGAAAGAAAAAAAGATTTTTAAAACTTGTGGTCTAAAATGAATTGATACAAATTTGTGTGGCTATAAATAATTTCATTCAGGGTAAAAATAAATATTTTAAAGTTAAATTGTTATTTAATATAGAAATGTGTCATTCTTTTGGGAACCGACTAAAAAGAAAAGTAACTCATATAAATGGGGATAGAAGGAGTAATAAATTTCAATTGAGAAAAAAAACGTCAAATGATTTTTTTAATTTTCTTCTTTTAAGCTCAGTTTAAATTATTTAATTAATGTTATGCTTAATTTTTATTAAATGGTGTCAATATTTATAGAAAAAAAGATAGGAATTTAATTATCATATTTATAAGTAAAAGATATTCTTGATCTATTGATTTAGTTTGAATTTAAGATAGAAAGGTGTTGTTTTCAATACTACTTAACCACAATTTAAAGCAATAATATGTCATACTTTGCAAAAATATGTTTATGTTAAAGTAACCAACGCACCAAGAAGCATCCAGTATCAAATATTGTCATTTCATTTGATATATTAATACAGACAAGGGTCAAAATATCTTCTTCCATCTGTTAAATAAAAAATGCCATCAATATTTTATAGGTCTAAGAATATCCTTTACTAATATAACATTGCAGTTGATGTGGCTTTATCTTTTTTGATCTACATAAACTTTTAAACCTAATCCATTTATAGTAATAAAACGATAAGCACTAAATACAAAATTACAAATTATAGTCGTGTATAAAATAATACTAATAATGTTGCTTATTACTGTATGATATAAAATATAATAAAACCATGATGCCAAAAGCATAAAGAAAAGGCTATAAAGACCCAACTTTTTATAGAGCGGCTTCGTGTTTGTACACTATTTTGGAAGTTTCTCAACCATCCCCTATTTTCTTCTTGCCACTTACTTTTTCTATCCACCATTCTTTTTCTTCTAGTTTTTGTCATTGGAATTTTTTTTTTATTCATATTGAAAATTACACTTTTAACCTATAAATATAGAGAGATGCTCAATATTAATTCATTCATCACAACCCTACAATAATCACATCAAAGGTCACAATCATAATCCTACAAATCTAATTGGAAAAGGGTCCCCCTCAATATTTTAACTATTTATGAGAATGAACTCTAAATTCTAAAATAAATTAAAGTGCAAATAATATTGTCTAAATGCCTATCAATGTCATATACTATCATATTTAAATATTCTAATTGCACAGAATATATGTCACCTTCCGACCTCTCTATTAGTATAAGGAAGGCGCTAGTTAGCGCCCAACCTATACAAGGGCTTTCCACCTTCATTTGGTCGTGCTGCTATGATGTAACGTGCAGTCGTCTCAAGGCAACAGGATATATGGTATAGGGCCTCCTATTTTATCTCCCTTAAAGTCCTTTATGGATTTCGAGTCGTCTTGAGAACCTAATTGCCATGGTTCCGCTGCATCACAAGGAGCAATTGTGAGGAATAGCCATTCTAGAACAATCATTTGGTTTGTTTCATTCTTTGACTGCTCTGCTCCCCCCCAAAAAAAGAGAGTTATCTAGTATCTTTTGTTTCCACTGAATTATGAATCATATACTACCATATTTTAGCAGACGTTTGGCATGTAAGTTCATCTTGTGATTCGAACTTATGAAATAAAATTAGTGTTTGGAAATGCAATTGTATTTTATGATTTCAAAGCATGAGATGAAATCTCAAATTTTCTAAAAAGCTTGGTTTGAGAATTTTATATCATGATTATACATTTTTCAATACAAAAATTGCACAAGTTTATATTTATTTATTTTTTTAAAAAAAATCTACCATTTTATATCTACATAATTTTATATGAGAGAAATTAAAGGAGTGATGAAATATTTAATTTAATAGTTACTAATGATACTGATCATGTTCAATTTTATTAAAGAGTAATACACTACAACTCATGTTCAATTTGATTTATTTTTTATTGAACTAAAATTCAATTAATAAATGTTGTATTTTTTTTTAGAATAACTTTGTGATAATGTATTATATTTTCGTTATGAACTTTTGCTTATTTGATAAGATTGTATTAAAAAATTGAGACAATTTTGATAGTTTTCACTACTTATGAGCTTTTTTTTTTATGTTTATGAGCAAAAAATATAACTTGAAAATACAAATTGCATGTCAAACAAAACTTTAATTCCATCTCATATAATTTTAT
This sequence comes from Solanum etuberosum, assembly GCA_029582245.1. Taxonomy (NCBI): domain Eukaryota; kingdom Viridiplantae; phylum Streptophyta; class Magnoliopsida; order Solanales; family Solanaceae; genus Solanum; species Solanum etuberosum. The sequence goes on along the minus strand of JAJONR010006143.1, from coordinate 2,366 downwards.
AAAGAGATTTCATCTCACGTAGCCAAATAGATCATTAGTCTACATATGCTACATTTTTTAGTATATCTTAAAAATATTTATTTTTTCTTAGTTAGTAAACTTTTCAGTTCCAACAATCTACATATTTTGAGTTCTTATTTTTTTTAATAAAAAAACTATACTTATTTTAAAATGGAGAAAGTAGCCTACAGTTAAGGTATATATCAAACCAAACACAAATTATCAGACGTGGACTGTCAATTAACCAACTAATAACTAACATAGAAATCATCAAAGATCTAATTTGATGAATTACCAATTGATTATAAATGTGTGATGATGACTTTTGAACCTTCAACTCATTACGTTACTCGTTATTGCAACTCAACGTCCTTGCTATTGCATATTATTGCTTGTTCTATAAGTAGTTCTTAATAAAAGATTAATTAAATAAAAGATGAAGTCAATATTATAACATTGAGTGTTATGTTGGATAAAACAACTGTTACATTTGATTTCATTGATAAATTTATTTATTTTCCAGTTATTTAAGAAAATAATGAAAAATTTTAAATTAAGTTTCCTCAAGTTTGACCGCAATAAAACAATTCAAAATGTTTTTTAATGGAATATATAGAATAATATGCTACAAAGCTGAATAAATACTTTGATCCAGTAAGTTGCTTTCAATTTGAAGAAAAGAAATTGAAGAAGACATCTCAATTGGTTAACGGGAGCAGCTTTGTCTGAATATTTTATGTATTCGTGAACAATATACTTTAATTATTTGTGAGGATCCCTTTAAATAAGCACAAGATTATAGCCAAATTTCGTTTATTATGAAAAATCATTCGATCATAATATTATCTAGAAAATATTATTTATTTATATTTACGCCTCTTTAAAATTAGTAATATTAAACTTAGTAATATTGTATTATCTCGTTTACATCGCATCAATATAATACAAGATTACTAATTTTGAAATTAAATAATGAAATTACATATTCATTTTTCTCCAAAACTTTTTTCTTAAATTATTTTAAGAAATTAAAGTTAATATTAAAATTACAAATAAAAATGTATCCCAGCCAATGTAATTTGATTTTGCATCCACTCTAAATTTCACTATTCTAAATAAATATCTTAAAAATCTAACCCTATGTGCTTTTTAATTATTCATCCACGTTGAAGGCATTAATATAATTAATTTCAAGTCAATAACAATTTTATTTTATTAATATTTATAGACTAATTCTAATGATAATGATTGAAATATATTTAAATTTGAATTAATTATGACTCTTATATTCATTTTGGTTTTTATTATTGTAAAAAAAAAAAACTTGTGTTGATTATGATCCCTTCATATCTTTACGACACGTGTAATATTACACATCTCCCAATTCATGTCCCTTTACGATGTTTCATAAAAATCTACTCCATTTTTATTCGACCCCTCAAATTTTCCTCTTTCGTAATGTCTATATGATAAAATAATTTTTCCTCTATTAGTTTGTTCGTTTAATTTTAATTTGATTTAATAGTGTACTGTATAATTTATTAAAATAAATTAACTAATAATACATGGATTATATTAAAATACTTTTCTAATTTTGTGAGGTGAAAAATTAAGATAAAAAAATAGTAAAAAAGGAATACATATTTTTTTTAAAATGGGCTATAAAAAAGAAGAAAATGAAACATAGGATTATTATCTATTTGGTCAGGCAAAAATATAGGTTCTGAAAGTCTCCTAGTAATTATACCCTCTTGGAAATTTTTTAAGGAACTCTATATTTATTAATTGAAATATTTAAAGACATAATATAATTATATTTTTGTGAAATAATAAATATAATTCTGTAAGTAGTGTAATTTATCTCTCGAAAAATATGAAATTTTATTAAAGAAAAGAATAAATATGTAAAAAAATTCAAACAAGAACAATGAAAAAAATTCTAAAAAATTACTTAATATGGAATAGAAAAATACTCTCATTGAAATATTTAAAGACATAATATAATTATATTTTTGTGAAATAATAAATATAATTCTGTAAGTAGTGTAATTTATCTCTCGAAAAATATGAAATTTTATTAAAGAAAAGAATAAATATGTAAAAAAATTCAAACAAGAACAATGAAAAAAATTCTAAAAAATTACTTAATATGGAATAGAAAAATACTCTCATTGAAATATTTAAAGACATAATATAATTATATTTTTGTGAAATAATAAATATAATTCTGTAAGTAGTGTAATTTATCTCTCGAAAAATATGAAATTTTATTAAAGAAAAGAATAAATATGTAAAAAAATTCAAACAAGAACAATGAAAAAAATTCTAAAAAATTACTTAATATGGAATAGAAAAATACTCTCATT
>JAJONR010006142.1:0-39937 GCA_029582245.1 Solanum etuberosum | reverse complement strand
AAAATTTCAGATTTTGCTATTTCCTATTTAGTTCTTTTTGGAACTCAAGGTGCTACATCTAGTGACCTTAACACTTAAGAAATTTTAAATTCCTCGGTAAAATCCTACTCACAATGAAGGATGGTTCGAGTCTTAGCTCAAAAAAATTCTGGGGTGTTACAATACTGCTATTTCTAATTTGTATGATATATTATTATTATTAGCAGATGTATCGTGGTGATATTTTTTTATTTTGGTTGATTATATGATATTGATAGGATAATCATGATACATTGGTTGTAAAATGTTAATAGTTTTAAATTAATTTTGTATCTCTAAAGAATTTTTGGTGGTATGACATGAATCAGTATGAGCGAATGTGTATCTATCTGTAATTGGTATAAAAAAATAGTAAATAAATGTAATGGACTGTATATGATACATGCACTGAATGAGTAAGAATTGACATGTATCATATACATTTTGTATCTTTAATTAATGTGAGTGTATGACTGATTTCTATGATGTGTATCAGGCTAGTGCTGTGAATTTGATACATATAACTATTGTAATAATGTATATCAGTCTTACACTATGTGATTCCTATAATTTTTACTAATAATTAAGATGTCTAAAGTAATTGTGTTGATCATTAATATGGATGATACATTAATGTATATCAGTCTTTGAGATATTGTGAATCATTATAGCATTATATATTTCAAATGTATCTGATATATGCATTAATATGATGAAAACAGTTGTACAACTATGTGTTAGTGTGCTTTTTGAATGAATGTGGCTGGAGCATCAAGGCTTCGTGCAGGAAAAAAATTGGATGTATTCAAAGTGAGATACTTCAATAGTGAACATACGTGTCCATTGAGGGATAGGATACTGACCAAAGTCTAAGCAATAGTTGGGTTTGTTAATGGTGTGACTGCTCCTAAATTGGTCAATCATAAAAGAATTCACACTCCGAAAGATGTAATTGAGGGTGTTAGAGAATTCTATGGGATTGAGATATCTTACCAGCAAACATGGCGTGCTAAGGAACGTGCACTAGAAATGCTAAGGGGTAAACCATCAGATGGATAGGCAGACGCCAAAATACATATACATGCTAAATACTGTGTATCCAAATTCATATATAAGGATACACAAGTCGGAGAAACATGAATTCATGTATATGTTCATAGCCTTGAGACCATTGATGAGGGGATTCGAGTTCTGCAGACCAGTAGTTGTTGTCGACGGTGCACATCTTGGTGAAGCTTACAAAGGGATATTTTTATTGGCAAGCACACTGGATGGGGCTGGTATTCATTTTTGTAATGGTGAACTTGTGTATTTTTTTTGTATAATAATGTATCTATAGTGTAACTATTATGTATCAAAAAAGTTCATGTGTGCTGATTTGTGATTAGGTTGCATATTGCCATTGGCATATGGTGTGGTAGATATAGAAAATGACTGTTCATGGACATGGTTCTTCGAACAATTCAAAAATGCATTTGGAGAGCGTAAAAAAATGTGTGGTGTATCAGATTGAAATGAAAGTATTATGAAGAGTATAAGCATTGTGTTCCCAAATGTACCTCATTATGCATGCATATGACATCTTTGAAAAAAAGTCTGAACAATCTTCAAGAGCAGTAGAACCACCTTAAGTGATCTATTCTACTCCATGGTCAAGGCTTACCATAAGGAGGATTTTGATAAATTAATGGATAAGGTGGAAAAAGTTGATCATAGAGTTAAGGAATACCTTGAGGATGCTGGGTGTGAGAAGTGGTTGATAGTTCATTCAACAGTAAATAGAGGTAGAATGATGACTTCGAACATCGTGAAATGTATCAATGGCTACCTTGTTGAGGCACGTCAGTTATCTATATTAGAATTCTTGAAAGAGGCTAGAATTCTATTAATTTGATTCTTGAAACTGTAAAAACAGAGAAATAGCCTCATATAAAAAGGACATATTGGGGAGAAGATTTGAGGAGGTATTGATTGTAAATGCATCTAAATGTTTAAAGATAAAGGTATGTATAAAGATACATAATTATATGTATTATGTATCTAATACGGTGTATCATTTGGCTGTTTGATCAGCATTGCTTTGAAAAAATTATAAAAAATGTCATTTCATGTAATGTATCACTAACTTTTTAATGTTTGCAGGTTGTTCCATCATCTGAATTTATTTTCTCAGTTTATGAAGCTAGAAGAAGATACATTGTTTGCCTTGAGCGGAAAGTGTGTACTTGTGGAAGATTTCAACTAGATAAGATACCTTGCGCACACAAAATTGTTGTTTTAAAGAGAAAGAATGTTACATGTATGCATCCCTATTGCTCTGATTACTATATGTCTGATGCATTAGCAAAAACCTATGAGGTTTCAATGCCAGATAAGGAGGATTGGTTGGTTCCAGACAATGTTTTAGATGAAACTGTGTTGCCACCTAGATACAAAAGGATGCCTGGACGATCAAGAAAACGAAGAAAAAAAACACAGATGAAAATATAACAGTAAACCCTTAGGCTTTGTTGGATCATCATTCTCACTAACGTATCCACCCTTGGCATTGTCGCTACCGTATCTCCACAACAATGTTGCATATCTATTGCAGAGATAATTAGATCAAAAACCATCAGATGGTATATCAATTTTGTCGCTCAGAAAATTCTCAAAGGCAGCTACAAATAGACCACAGTCCCAAAAAATGCAGAATATACATTATAAAAATGAATTACACATATTATTCAAAACAAGAAGATATAACCCTTACAGGCTATCACTTCGTTGTTGCATAATATCTTGGACAAATTCAACCTTGAAAGTATGTTGTGGCTCCAAAAGTGTACCAGTTACTTTATCCTTATAGGCATTAAGTTCTGACCAGTTGGTTCGCTCTGATTTTTCAAAGAATCCACTGTCAAGAAGGTAGGAAGGTAGCATTACCGACAATTTTTTTATGTCGCCGAAATGAACTTTTTTCTTTGAGCCTAATGCAGAGTCATACACACGTATTAACCTATGTTTCAAATCAATAACAACCAACACCCAATGAAACTGTCCATCACAGTTAATCGGAATGTAAACATCGTCTACAAGATGACATGGTAATCCAGCTGGGATTGAAAATCCTTTGATGATGTTGGTGCTTGACCTCTCGTATACAGATACAACTGTTGCACGATCAATGTATTCTTGGGTATTAATATTATTATCATCATGACTGTTATAGTACCTTTCATGGGTATTGTTGATGTATGACTTGAACAAGCAATAAACTGTTGTGTATTTGTATTGATTCATGCTGTGAAATTTTAATTATTTACGGAGATAGTAAAAAATAGCATCGATGCGCTACACAATACATAAGAAGCAAAATTATACATTAGTCAAAAAATAAGATAAAAAATCGATGATACATGAAGTAATAATGTTAACAAATACTACCTTGAGAATCAGATACATTACAATAATATATCTGATACGTACATTATTATAATGTATCAAATATATAAATATGTTTATTAACAACTTTACCTCATCAGTCCAGTATTTATTTGACTGGGACATATCATAAAATCATTTTTTATCAATGAGACATGCAACAACAAAATTCATCTTCTCAAACCCAAATGAAGAGGTTTTTACTCTGAGTTTATCATCTGTTGGTTTCATGTATTATTGTTTGTATTCAAAATAGGTTAATTGAAAAGAAATCAACTGGAAAAATTATTTTTTTTTAAATATAAAACTTACTTATTGGCATGAGTTTTGAGAAGACCGCTGGTTATCCATTGACAGTACTCATCAATTAGATCAGACGGATCTTGGTATATAATACCACATCCTTCAGATGGAAAATTCAGACGAATATCATCATCCATTTTCTCTTTTCCCTTCTCGCTAGATCCAAAAGAAGTCAAGTAAGGAGACTGAAATATTTTTAAAGGAGTCCTGTTTCGTGAAACAGGAGTCATTGAGTCGCTTCGAGCTACAATTTCTGTGATTGAAATATCAGTGGGTAATTGACTTTTCGATCACATATCACGACTGCCGGTTAAATTATGTGGACTGATCGCATTCAATCGTTGAGCAGCAATAGGAGCTCGAAGACCAGAGATAAGTGCATCTATGACTTCTTATTTCCGGATGATATTAAAGCCGATGTGGTAGAATCCTATATGGCGTGAGATTATAACTTTTTAGTAAAATTCAATAAACAAGATAAAAATGTATATCACACAACTGTAAATTTTATCGATGTATGAATTGTTACTGAATCTGGTGTTGATTGACGGTTATTGTGTTGAACTGTATTAGCACCATATTCATTCATTGTTACTTTATTGAGATCTTGAGGGCCTTGATTTGTTGCATCATCCTAAAGAATAACATGTGGTATGAAATAGAGATACATTAAACTGATAATGTATCATATACAAAAAAAATTAATGTATCATTAAACTGATAATGTATCATATATAAAAAAATTGAACATACTGATACCTTCTTATGCACACTTGTTTTGTAGTAACATGAATATGTTCCTTTGTGGGTGGAAGTTCTGAAACATCCTCCGTGACTTGTTGATTCTTGATAGTATCATCAATCTGTGTTTATAGTTTTTTTTTTAAAAATAGTTAAGAATTATGTTAATGATACATTGTTTAATTTGATGAATCAATATAAAATTGAAGTATCCATGTAATTAATAATATATCTTTGATAAATATAACTACGTGAAGATTCAATGTATCAAGTGAATTATATATGTATGAATGATGTTGACTGATACATATTATTTCATTTTGATACAATTATTATGTAAATGTATCAAATAAGCCTGTGTGACATCTAATATTTAATTTTCTTCAAAAAATTATTTAAATATATAATGAACTATAAAGACTGTTATAATCAATGTATCAGATACATACCTCTACAGTTTTTTATTCAATAGCATGGACCCGATCTTCAACATCAATAGCAGAAACATCAATGTTTTGGTCATTATGGACAAAATCCATTTGTATTGGTGAAGTTGGTTGTTGACTAAACTGAAAAGTACTTGATTGAGAATCAACATTATCTTTTTGGTCGGAAACTTCAACCGTGCACGACATAGGTTTACCGGCAACATCCTTCATCAATGAAAATAAGAACATAACAACCTATGCAACTTAATACATAAAAAACTATATATAACCTACTACCTTTTGTGGCTGGTTATCTTCCCTGCGTACATATTTCATCAACTGAGAGTGGTTTTCTTTTATTAAAGCCTCAAGATACTCAATTTTTTTGTCAACCTAGAAAAAAACTAAAATATGTAAATCATAATTTACAGTCAATATACAAAAAAATAAATAAAATGAATATCATTACTTACGTAATCCTTAAAATTTTCTTTCAGTTCTTCAATATCGCGATTTACATACTTAACTTTTGGGACATTCTTTCAGTTCTTCAATATCGCGATTTATAGACTTAACTTTTTGGGACATGTGAAGAAACATGGACAACAAATACATTAGCAGCTGGGGTAGGTGGTTCATCTGAAATTGAAAATGGCTTATTTAGTGGCACGTTCAATTGCTCTAGTTGTCTAGATTCCGACACCTTTATTTAGGTGGATCAACTTTCTTTCTTCTTTTGGGTGGTGGTGGAGATGATGTACCAGAAACTCTTATTGATCTCCTTACCAACTACTCGGGAGGGTTTGTGGAAAACTCATCAAATCCAGGAATATCTTTTGGTTGTACTTCCTTTGGATTAACAGATGTTGTGGAGGGTTCAGAAGGAGGAACACATTGATTGTTAGGTAAATCAAGTGCTGCAAGTTTCTCCGGTGTTGGAATAATATTTGAACATGCATTCTGAAAGATAAAATTAGTTAAAGATTAAGACACAAAACTATGTATCGCATACACAAAGATTTAGTGCATATGGCATGCCAGATAACCGATACATCTGTTTATCAGAGTTGAACTCCTTCTTGAGTGATTTCATCAACTTGGAGAATGCAAGTTGTCCCCAAGGAAACAATTGATACCTACCTTCTTCGACCATTAAGAATTCATCAATAGATATTGGAGTATCACCAAGTTGAGATAAAATAAATGTATGGACAAAGTAGATGATCGCCATTTGAACGACATCCTGATTGTTCTTCCAATTGCCCATCAGAAAATATTAAATCAGACGACTCTTGCTTACACTAGCATTTGCATCAAGAAAATACCTTTGGAATAACCTGCTCGATGTGGATTCTGGGTATCTAAAATCTTCAACATTGCCTGTGCATTTCAGACCAGTTTTTATTGCAAATTCATTGATGCTAAACTGAAAAATATTTCCATTAGCATGTCGAATATGAAACAGATTTGTGTTGTCCTGTTCCAACTCCAAAAGCAACACACACTTAGTGATTTGTCCTTGATAATTACATTTTGGGATGTTAAGGTATGGTCTAAAATGGTGTTCTGGAATAAGTCAATACCCTCATCCCCTATGGACACTTTGGATTCATCCAAGAAATTCATGTTGTACGTAGCTCCATTAAGAATTAGTATATTTTTAATGACATATTTCACGAACTGCAAATACAAAAGAAAAATCATAATTTTAGAATGATATCATTTCAACCACATGATATATGATGGGATAATAGACCAGAGGAATACCACTAACCGTCACTGATACATAATAGAAAAATTTGAAACATGAACAAACTACATTGTATATGATACATGAATAAAACACACCAGATCAACTAAAGAATGATTTGACTGTGGATCATGAACATATTGTATTGTACATGATACAATATTATGAATATAACAAACAATTCACCAAATATGAACTTTGTAACTTGATACATTACAGGCAAAACTGCAAATTTAAAAGAAAAATCATAATTTTAGAATGATATCATTTCAACAACATGATACATTATTTGATAATAGACCAGAAGAAAACCACTAACAGTCAATGATACCTAATAGAACAAATTTGAACCATGAACAAACTACATTGTATATGATACATGAATAAAAAATATCAGATCAACTAAAGAATGACTTGATTGTGTATCATGAACATACTGTATTGTATATGATACAATATTATGAATATAACAAACAATAACCTAATATGAACTTTGTAACTTGATACATTCATAAGAACTATTCGTAAAAATGCAGAACAATCATAGAATAGAATTGTAAGAAACTAATTTAGTCATATTATACATAATTTATACTGCAATGTATCTTCACTATTTATTTGATACATAATTAAAGAAAATGTATATGATACTCATTTAAATTATATAAGCTATGAAAAAATAATGTATAGTAAACAAGTTATAAGGTACATCAGTGAGAACATTATAGACAAGAGTTCAGAGTGAACTTCATTATTTGATGGATTCCCTCGTGAACAACTTTGGATCGAAAAAGTTTGATCAATTCCAATAAATTTTTTAATTTGAAACTTGCTCGAATTGGATTCTTTCGATTTCCATACCTAAGATATCCTACTAACTATTCAATAACTAGAATAAAATTAGGAATTTAATGTATCAACATAGTACAATCAAGTAATATCCAACTGAATATGAGAACATTGCACTAATAAATAATGTATCATTTTTTTGCCCCAACAAATCATATACCATATCCTATTATAACTATTATATCAGCTTATTTCGACCCAACACATCATAGTCCATATCAAACATAAAAAGTAAAAAAAAAAAGATGAAAACACATACTTTAAGTAGTGTAGGTTGGGAAATTACCGGTGCTGCTTTTCTTCCCCTTTTTTTTGGAGGTGAGGGGGGGGGGGGTTCAACATTGGATTTTGAAGATGAAGGTACTTCCTTGTTCGCCTTCTCAATACTCTGATTCTTCATTGCTAATGGGTCATGCAAAAGTTTGGATTTGTTTTCAGTCCATTTATCATCATCAGAATCATATATTCAACTAGTATTAGAAGAGTTTAGTTGAGTAATACAAATACTAAATGAAGGATCCTGATCCATATGTATCAGGAAATAAAGATGAAAAAAAATCGAAGAAGACGACAATGGAGAAGATGAACTATACCTATTCAGTGGTTTAAATTTGATTGACTAGAGAGAGAATCCTTTTGAAAATTAAATTGAGATGAAAATTGTAACTAATAAGAATGTGGAGAGAAATTAGGGAGATATTAAAGGAGTTAAAAAATGAGTGGGTAAACGTGGATTTGGCTGGGAATGTTTATGTATCCGAAAGTTTTGAGAATTAGGGAGAAATAATGGATTCATGTAATATTATAAAATGGTAGGGAATAATGGAGAATAAGGTAAGTAAAGGTGTGTATATAGATAATTTTTCCAAATAACAATTCAATGTTTAAAGCTAAAAATGTTCAAAGAAGACTGCTTTAGGCCCAAAAGTCAGGTATTGTTCGCCTGAACTGACTTGGGCCTTCAACTACTGATCATCTTGGGGTTTTGCCCTGTGTATACAGTAGTGTACATCATGTATACTGCTATATATCCAATCTATACTGATGTATACAACTCCATTCTTGACTCCCGAGACCAAATTCATGCATAAAAGAGAGGAAGGGATTAGCATATATGACTCTTTGGATGATTAAACAAAAAATAAGACAGTAAGCTTAGATTATTCACACAAACACATATATAAATTAAAAGGAATTAATACATAACTTACACAGAAGGTATCAATTATGTAATGACTTTAAACCATATCATGAGAAGAGAAAGGGACTCAACACTTATGACAAAATTTTATAAAGAACAAAATAAAGATTATCTCTAGAGGACTTAGAATCATATCCAGAGGGACTACCCACCCCAAGTAGAAATTTAACCATTTATTATAAGAAGTAATCATTATTGCAAACAAAGAAATAAAAGAAAAAACAATGATTAAAAAAATTGAGGGGAGAAGCAGTATCAAGAATATTAGAATGTGATTTGGCAAAATAATATAGGAAGTCCCATGTAAAAATCACAATACATACATCAAACAATATCTCTAACATGAAAAATAAACAAATGTCTTTAACTATCAAATTTTCATATTTCTAAAGTATGTGGCATAACTATTCATACATAAGTTGAAATCACAGTATATCCTCAAGCAAGGAACAATCCATTTACTATGGAGAGAACATAAACCATGACATAATAGAAACAAGATGTTAAGAAACACCATTTTAACAAAGAGTTTTAAATCACGTGTTTGGAAGATACATTACGCACTTTAACAAACTAAATAAATAAATATGAGCGAATAAATAGATAAATTATTATCAGATCACAATAACAAGAACAATATAACTAAGACAATATAAGATATTTGAAAGAAAACAAGACCGACAGAAGAGAAATTCTAAGAAAGAAACTAAAACTAAATTCCATCTATGAGCACAATAAGCAACATTAACAAAAATTGAAAGGAGTTTTACCTTTTTTTTTAGCAGAAACTAAGACAACAAGACTCAGAGATTCCACCACGAGTAAAGCTTTGTCGGACTCCGACGAATAAAGAGGCATCAGACAGTCGAAGAAGAGAGTTTTTCTCCATATATTCATAAACTTGGGCTGCTATACAGTAGCGTAGCTAGAAATTTCACCAAGGGTGTCCAAGAATTATATAAGCAAAAAAAAAATTGATGAATGGGTGCACGGAAAAATTTAAAATCGAACTACGTAATATTAATATTTTCTTATGAATAAATATTCTAAAATTTTAAAAATCAAATCGCATGATATGTAGCTTTAATATTTGTGTTTAATTTAATATGAAGTAAATAAACAAAGTAAAAAAAAGAAGGAGGGGGTGGGGGGGTCAACTTAAAATGAAATCATTTTTAAGTTTCAAACTTACACTAATCTCTAGTGACGACAACAATATCGAGACATGAAAAATGGAAGCAGAAACAAACGAGGTCTTCTTTTGTTTGCTTTTAACAACGTTGTACAAATATTAGAATTTTATTTCAAACTTTAATAAAAAGAAATAAAAAATCAAATTCATTTAGCTTTATTAGACTTTTAAGTTCTAGATTTATAAGAAATTTACTAACTATTACCTTAGACAATTAAAAGAATAATAAAATATGATCTCTTTAAAAAATGATTATAAAGATGAATCCCTGCAGGGATTCCAACCTGCTCATCTGGGCTCTACAAGAGAGCCTCCCGCCGCTGAGCCACAGTAGCTTATTGTGGAAAGGGTGTCCAAAGTATCAAATTTAACCATTTTGAACAGGATTTTACTTAGGTGTACGATATAATTTTCCGACGAAGGGGACACCCTCAAGACATGTAGCTCTGCCCCTGGTGCTATATTAGCTAAAAAATCGTGTATTTTGAGATGTAATTTCTTAATTTTTTTTTGAAATCCCCCTCCTGAACAGTAACCAAGCAAGAGTACTTATAGGGGAAAAGTAGGTCGGTTTGGGAGGAATAACAGGTGAGTGAACTTGAAAGATTTGGGGAATTCGAATTAGGAATTCAAACTTTTTTAGGGGATGAGTGCAACATCTCAGAAATTGAAAAGTCAAGTTACAAAAAGGAAAAGTACAATTTTTGCACTAAGGCAATGGTCCACGAGACTGACCTACGGACCGTAGAAAGTCCTACGGGCTGTAGGGAAGGAATCAGTTGAGTTTTTAGAATTTCAAATTTTTGAAGTTTGACCTATGACTTGACAAGACGAGCCGTAGAAATTTGGACGAGACGTAGATGACCTTCATAGAAAGGATTCAGAGATTTGATTTTGAACCTCAGATCTACGGAAGGACTTGACGGGTCGTAGTTGGTTCTACAGATCGTAGAAGAGGTCTCCTTGAAAGGTTTCAGACTTAGTAAAATTTTGGACTTGAACTTGGGTTCTACGGATAGGGTCTACGGACCGTAGGATGAACGACGAGTCGTAGATTGGTTTTGTTGAAAGTAAGATGAATTTTTGATTTCTAAAGTTGGTTCTACAGTTGAACAGTACGGGACGGACAATAGAAGCAATCCGACAGTTATAATTCTTAAGGGTATTTGGGTCTTTTTCTATGCATTTAATGCCTATATTGTGTCGTTTTGACCCTAAATTAAAGACCTGTAACTATCCTTCTATTCCTAAATCTACCCAAACCCTCCCATTCTCTCAAATTCTCAAATCTCATCCAAGTTCATCCCCTCCAAATTCTCTCAAGCTTCAAGGAAGAAAAATAGGGTTCAAACTTCAAGTCTCTTTTTTCCTCCATTGCTTTTGGACTTTTATCTCAAGGTATGTGTGAATTCACCAATGGATTCCATTCATCCATTGGGTCCCAAAAGATCTTAACTCTCCAATTCAATTTCACTTAATTTTGATTAGGGTTCATGCAATCTCCATGGGTCTTGTTTGATTTTGAGTTTATTGTTCAATTTTAATCTTCCTATGCATGTTTTGATTTAATTACATGTTTTCAATGGATTCTATATAGACCCATGCATTATTCATGATTTTTGACTATGTATTTATGAAGATATGATTTTATGAAGAAAACTATGAACTTATGAATGATGATTTATGAAAGGTTATGCATGATTTATAAAAAGATGTTTTATGATCTAAAGGTTGAATCAAGATAAGTATCAATGAAATTCTGAAATATTTTCTCCCATATTAAGAAATCATGATTGATGAAAGGTTTTCTCACACATGCATGATTCATAATTTAAAGAGCTACTCTATGATGATTTAATCTTGAATTAGTAACTCAATTGTGCTTCTCCATGAATGATGTTATGTTTTGATAAGTGACTTTGTCTATTTCGTTGGGATCTAACTCAGCACCGAGAGAACTTTGAGGTGGAGGCTCAAATAGAGTAGTCTCTGGTAGCAACCTCTAGTTTCAAACTACGTGCCCCCGTAGGATTGTCTTAAATGACCTAGCTAGTGGATCAACAAATAACATATGAATAAATGATATGGAGTTCTACCTTGGCAAGTAGACTCTCCCTTCTCGGTGTGGGAGTTACATCAAATTTCATGTTATGACTCGCATGGTCTATTGTCGGTTAAAATTAATATCCCACAAAATGAAATAAAATCACTTCAAAGTTTTTATGAAGCTTTCGTTATGATTTTAAGATGCATTGACCAAGTTCATGAGCTATGATTTTTCTTTAAAGGTTTTACTATGTTTTAGCTTGGTTATGCATATCATGTTTTCCTTTATGTCCTCTTATGATAATGTTTTACGTTCTTATGTATATTCCTCATACTTAGTACATTCCATGTACTAATGCATACTTGAGCCTACATTGTCTCATAATGTAGAGTCTGACGCTTTTCCTAAGCTTCAAAGTTTTCAGAATAATAAATCTGGAAGATGAAAGATGCAACACGTGGATTGTTTCCCATGGATGTGGAAACACGCCGTAAAGAAAGAATCAAGAGAGAAGGGGAAACTACCGGGTTACTCGTTTGACTGTCCGAAGAAACTCCCTCTTATATAGAACGATATATAGATATAGATAGATTCTATTATTTATTTTTTATGTTGAGACGTTTCTATTTAGCATCTCTTATTATATTTCCTCGATTTCTATTTAGTTGTCATCATTTTTTATTTCACACCCTTTAAGAAACCTATTAAGTTTACCATTGTACCCTAATTTAGTGTTCATTTGAAGTCAAGTTTTCAATAAATGAACATAAATTAATATATTTTGATTAATCAAATTGACAAATGAACATGAATTAAGTCAAATTCATATTTTCAAGGCTAATTAATAACTCTCAAGGGTAAAATATGAAGAATAGTGTCATTTATGTACTCCATCCGTTCCTTTTTAGTTGTCATATTACGTTTTTCGAAAGTTAATTTGACTAAATTTCAAAGCTAAATTAGATCACATTAATTCAATATTTATAATAAAAATTTAGATATTAAAAAACCATACGAAAAGTATTATAAATTACAATTATTTTTGAAAAATACAAGTATATATAAGTAGAAGAATTTATTGAGCATTTTGGTGGGCGATCCATTGATAGTTTTCCCAATGTGTTTTGACCGTCGCTCTAAATTGATGGAGATCATTAAATAGCATTTGTAATCAAGAATCTCCCATCTGTACTTTCCTCTCTCACAAAGCAATCAAAGTTGACAGCTTTAAATGGGTCCTCCTTACTTCCTACACGTGTCCTCTTACATCCTCACGCTGTCCCAAATTACCTAAACACAACCACTTTTTTTACAGTTAAAAAATCGAAATCTGGAGAGCTTTTTTTGAATACCCATTTGTTTATGGTCTGAAAGTGGGCCATTATGTTGAAGCTTCTCGATAAAGACATCAGTATTTATAGCTCCATTCTGTTTCCAATCAAATTCACAAGTAGATGGTGATTTTATATTATATTTTTGGTAAATTTATGCTTTATTGGGAATTGAGATAGATGTAGATTTTGGCTGGGGCTAAACAATAGGATGCTTTTGGGTTTTTGTTGGCCTTTGATTCTCATATCTCACTCTATGTATGTAAGTTAGTCTCTGCTTTCTTTTTGGGTAATTTTATTGCATGCATTTCAATTTCTACATACTAGTCACTGTTTGGTGCCCTTTTGTTACTTAGTTTTGCTGATAAAAATTTGGTGCCATACCTGGGTTTGGAATTTTTAATGGATGTGGTCAATGTATTTTTACCAACATTGATAGAGAATTTAAAGACAGATACAATGATTTTTATGAAATCAAAACAAAAGCAGGCAAATGTTTTTTTCATCTTTAAAAGAAATTTGTATTTAGAACTCCGCAACCAGAAGGTGTTTTACTGTTGAATGTGTAATGAACAGTTTATCATTTAAATAGCCATGTTATGCCAAAAGAATACTGTAGTAAGGAGATGCATTTCTACTTAATAGATTCAAATTTGCCTTATTAAATTTGTGCATTCCTTTCCTTCCAAATTATCTACACCATAATTTAGGACATATTTTTATAAATGTATTTTTGGACATTTGAATTATTTTAGCCGAATCCAGCACTCATATCCATACCTAGATCTGTACTCCCGAATCGTAAAATTTTGACCATGACAGATCCGCACCTGTATCAGGCACCCGTACCCGAGTCCGAGTAACTTAGGTTTGAACTGATGAGTGTTGAGGTTAAAGAAATAGTAGTGTACCTTTCCTCAGCATGTAGGACTCCGCGTGTTCTATTCATGACTATTCTTGTGTTAAAATGAACTTGTCTTCCCTCAGATATGTTGAATTCATTTCTGTTGTAATTTTAAAAGAGGTTTACATAGTCTGCTCTATTTGGGTTGAATCTAGTATGGGGGGTTAGTATATCTATGGAGAAATCATCAGCGTTCGCTGAGAAGTGTGAAGTGCGTTGTACTCATTACTTAATGTCATCTTTGACTTACATTAGTGTTCATATCAATTGATCACCACTGAGGCTTTATGCTGTTTATTGCGACAACACGTTGCCCGAGACATATAAAGAGAGAGCTGTTATGATGAATGTTTCTGAGTTTGAGATTTCTTATCTTCCTCTCTAATTTTGATCTTTTCTTCTTCTGCTTGAATTCCTGATCTGATTTGGTGGTCCTTTGCAGGTTTCGTTTGTACTTGATCATTGTATTTCATAAACAGAAAGATCTTGATTAAGTTGTCTTCTGATGCAACATGGAGGACCCCTTTTTACATCTTGCAAGCTTGAGCTCTTATATAGCCCAGCAATTTGTTCAATTTATTGGTGAGTTCTCTAAAAAATTATGCATGTGCAAAATATGAAGTCCGTGAACATCTATTGTTTTATATTCGCTGTCTATGGTTTCCTATGTGATAAAGGTTTGATTCTATTGCAGAGGATCTTATCTGCAGAGATATCCTTGGGTGGTCAGAATATTTAGTTGACTTTGGTGGTCTGCTTGTAAACTTTACCAGTGACGGGGGTTGTAGAACGGTTCCTGAGGCTTGTTCATTTCCTTCAAGAGTATCTGACACAGGAACAAGCTTTAGATTTCACGCAAGACGATCCTCTTATGTCAATGATAACTTGCCTGTAAATTCATTATTAGAAATTGTAAGAAGTAATCAAAGTTATGGAGGTTTCAGACTCATTTTTGAAGGGTAAACTCTTCATTTGTATGCTTTTCCCATCCTCCTTCGAGGTCACTATACAGGGTATCTATGGATTCCTTGATTTTCAGAACCAGAATTAGAACTCTGAACATAAGAATCAACTTATCTTGGTTTTATTTTCTAGTAGCACATATCTCTTTCCACCATCACATAGTCATGACTGTCCTAATTTATTCTGCAGTTGGTTGATCTGGTTGTAGGTTGATGCTTCCAGTATATGGTCTGAGATTCACTTGGAAACTTACGTTGGCCTCTTGGAGGTGTTTCATATCTCATATCAGATGTGCTCTAGTTCAAGTTCAGAGGTTAGTAATCACTTCCTGACTGTCGGTAAATGATAAATATTTGAAGTTTCATGAGTATTTTAGATCATTTATTCCATTTGACATTCAGCACCTTTACTTGTAGTTTCCTATTACTTACTCTTCACTAATCTCTTCAGTGTTATATCCCGTGTACGTACAACCTTGCGTGGGTCTTCTGATGACATTGGGTGGTTGCAACAAGCTCCTGAAATGGCTCCTGTTGTTGATGGTTCAGCTAGATTTAGAGAACTACTACAAGATATTAGGTAAGATGATGGATCTTACTAGTCACTTCGAAAATAGAAACAAAGCCAGATAAGTCTCCCAAAATAAAGAGCACATATCTTGTCAGTGGTGAGTTCTTGGTCATTTTTCTTTTTTATCAATTGAGATAGGTGCTGAATAACATGAAAATGAAACCACACCAACTGCACACTATTAAACCATCATGAAAGGGTTCTATGTTCAGCTGATGAGATTCTTTTCAAGGCTGTTGCCATGTTTCATGTTAATTTTGAGTCTTTTGTCTTACTGGCCCAACTTAGAACTCCAGGACTGATGACTTATATTGCTCGGAATGTGTGTTTTCTTCTACTTTTTTTTGGCTACTCTGTGTAGTGACGAAAGAAGGTATCTGTAACTTCTTAAAGTGATAGTCGTGATATTAACTTTGTTAGTAGGATACTCCTACTGATTTGAATGAGATCAACCAAACAATATTATGTGCTTTTCATTTCTATGTTATAGATTGACAAAGTCGTTTTGAAATATGGAACACAGCAATTTGAAAAGCTGCATTTCAGCAATACGAATCATTACCCTTTTACTTTAGCGTTTACGAACAAAACTTGTCTGAATATGAATTCTTGCAAATATGACAAGTCCTGAAACACCATTCTTGTTTCAAATCTTAACAGAAAAAACAAAAAGGTCTTAACGTTGAGTTGTATTACTCTATGCCCATTAGTTTTTGGTTTCCCCAAAGGATTCTTTAGTAACTACAAATAAAGGAGGCACCAGGACATTTTATTTTGCATTTTCTTTTTCGCATGTTAATATTAGGGGGGAATGCTTTGCTTTTGTTTACTTCCGAGTTGCTAATATTGAAAATCACGTTGCCCTCCTTAAGATTTCTCTTCATATATAACCTGAAAGATTCATTTTTTAATCAATATAGCTGAGGATATAATAAAAGCCATTGTATATATATTGTCCAACCATTAGATTCCTTCGCAAGTGGCTTTTGTTACTGAAGGATATGTGAAAACATATGAGAATTATCTTCATTTCTCTCGACTGTTTTTGGTCAACATTCTTTTGGAGTCCTATGCCACAATACAACTGTGTTAACCCAACAGGATTATTTCTAGTTATCAATGAAACTTAGTCCTACTATTTTGGTGAGTGTTCCTCAGATGTCTGTCTCTGGTTCAGTCTTCACATTAATTTGAATATTTCATTGCAACTGCCTAACTGCCAATTAACGACAATTTTCGTTTGACTCTTTTCTTCCTTTTTTAGGAATGGACAGCACACACTGCCCGATTCTTTTGTTTATCTACTGATTCCAGGTTTAATAAATCTCCTGCTGAATACTACTTTGTTGAAATTTATTTTTAGTCACTCCAGTCATTTTTAGCACATGCTTAGGTTTAGGATGAATTTTAATTTTAATTTCTTATTAGGTTATTTAAGTTGTTCAGATATTTTAGCTCTTTTGAATTGCAGATTTTCTGCATAATATGTGTTCAAATTGATTATTTAAAACCCTCTTGTTCTTAATAAAAATATTGAGAAACAATTCCAATCATTTTAAATCTTTTTGTTGCTCCAACAATTGTATCAAGAGCCTCATTGATCTTATGGGATCTATGAGTTCTTCGAAAGAACTATTTTCAACCCATTTTTAACCGGTGCTTATTATTAATGCACATGTCTATTTTCAACCCGTACTTATTTTAACGCGCAAGGCTATTTCAACCAGTATCAATTTTTAATCCATTTTTCAGCCATGACAAGAAGCAGTCTCTTTCAATGTCCCATGAGTTTTCACTGGCGAAAGCTTTCTGAATTGGTTAAGTGAAAATGAAATCGCATTTTGGAACCTATGTTATATGGGATGTTGTGATGGAAGAAAAATCCTATAACAACTCCTTGCAAATCCTACCATTGTCTAGATTAAAGCACTTTGAAAAGAGCTTTCGAACTAGACAAGATTATTGAGGATTTTTTAAGCACAAAACCAAAAGAAGTAGAGAAAGATCAATAGCAAAAGGAATGTGCAAGTTCAAAATAATCAAAAGAAACTAACTGTCAAAGCAGAAATTGAGAAACATTCTTTTAAATTGCAGTAATTAAAGTAAAGGAGGGGTGTTGAAATTTACATCTAGTTTATACAGTAACTTTTAGCGTAATAAGTTGCTTTGGTTTAGGATGAATTTGAATTTTAAATTTTTACTAGGTTGTTTAGTTGAGAGATATTTTAATTTTTTTAATTTTCTGTATATTATGTGTTCAACTTGGTTGTTTAAAGCCCTCTTATGTTTAATAAAAATATTGAGAAACAATTTTAATCATTTTAAATCGTTTTGTTACTCCACTATTTTTTTTATTTTTTTAAAAACAATACTTTTACCGGATTGTCAATATGTTCTGAATTTCGTTCTCTTAGAGCTTTTGTTTTGGTGACATAATTGTAACAGGGTTTTTCAGCAATCACGGTCCTTTATATTTTGTGAGCACTAAGAAGTTTTTTTCGAAGATGGGGTTAACTTGCCATATTGCTAAGATACATAGCGAGGTATGTACTAGTAGATTTTCGAAGTCTAGTCTGCTAACATATGAACTTGCTCTCTGGAATTCTTTTTAATGTTCTTCCAACTATGCTTTTCTGTTACTGTTGGATCATTTATCACAAAATGAAGGCATCCGTGGAACAAAATGCGTGGGAACTGAAGCAATGCATCGAGGAGTTACATTGGGGATCAGGAAAACATGTCATGCTGCTTGGTCACAGCAAGGGTGGGGTTGATGCTGCCGCCGCTTTGTCAAAATATTGGCATGATTTAAAGGATAAAGTTGCAGGACTGGCATTTGTGCAGAGCCCTTATGGTGGAATACCTGTTGCATCAGATATTCTTCGTGACGGACAGATTGCTGACAAGGAAACACGAAGGATCATGGAGTTTTTAATATGCAAGTTAATTAAGGTAATTCCTTTGCCCACAACTATTTTGGGTTAGTTAAAAACTATAATGCTGAAGTGTCCGATTCTTTTCCATGTTGGGATGTAGACAATTAAGTGCTTTGTTTAGCACTAGGATTGCAGCCAGTTTGCCAAACATTGGTGTTCTTATATTGTACCTTAAAATTTGGTGGTACTACAAGGTAATACTGTCTTTTAATGCATACTTAATAAGTTTTTGAGTACCTAAATTTCCCTTAAATCTTAATAACATCAAAAACTAAAATATGAACATCTTTCGGAAATATGCCATTTAGATTTTTATCAGATATCATCAACACACTTTATCATCAACATACTGGATGCGAGATGTCTATTATTTACAACTTAGAATTATTTCCAAGTTGTCTGGTTCTTATAATAAAGGAGGACTAGAATATAAAGAAATGGAAGTTGTATACGTTATTAATTGGAAGTGTTACTCATTGAGAAACTTAGAATGTACTCCTGGTGATATTTAAGTTCCTCACCCCCCTTGCGTTTTAAAAAGCATTTGTGAGATGGCTTACTGATTCTTCTACTACTAGACAAATTTGCTTAATAGGGTGAATTTTTGTCGTGATGATAAATGATCCATATACTCTTTCATATGTCTGTTCTACATATACCCATTGTGTACCTGTTTCACATTTCTCTTTCACTTTGTTCAGCTTTGTTTCGTTGGTACGTATACTCAATATTTTAAACATTCCTTGGTGTATGTCTCTATGAATATGCGTGATGTTTTGATTGACCAAGTTGAACTATTCTGTATTAGGGTGATATACGAGCATTAGAGGATCTAACATACGAAAAGCGAAAGGAGTTCTTAAAAAACCACAAGCTTCCTGATGATATTCCTCTCATTTCCTTCCATTCTGAAGCAAGTATAGCACTGAATGTAATAGCAACAATGTCCCATATAGCACATGCAGAACTTCCGTGGCTACCTTTGCCCGGATTTGGTGACGATGAGTCGGAAAATGTGATCCAAGCAGGTTGCAAGGTGCCTGTCATAGTTCCTGTTTCTGCTGCACTGGCTCTTTGTGCTCTCCACTTGCAACTAAGGTATGGAGAGAAGAGTGATGGTCTAGTGACCTGTCGTGATGCTGAAGTTCCCGGCTCAGTGGTTGTAAAACCAGACATAAAGCTTGATCATGCTTGGATGGTATATTCGTCATGGAGGAAGGACCCAAATGAACCGGACGCTAGTGAAATGTGTGAGGCTCTCTTAACTATGCTTGTGGAACTCGGTATGAAACGAAAGGAAGTACTTTGTTAACTATGTATGTGATGTTAGATCGACATCGAATCGTTTGAACAATGAAGTTCCCAGATAACTAAATGTATGGAACTGAAGAATATGATTTGAACAATGAGGCTCGCCAATGTCTAGATATGGTTTTGTTTTTGCTAGTACGTACGTAGTTCCATTTTCACTTATCTTTCAGAAAAATGAATTCAAAATGCAATAAGCAGGTAATTTTTAAGAATTTGATTTAGTCAGCTTGCTTTTTTTGGAAATCATTAATTTGAATATACCAAAGCTTTTGAGTTCAATCACTTACTGTTGGTAATTTGTTCCTGTCACGCATCCAGGGGTTTTCCTAGTAATTTTCTTCTTCACCCTAAATCTTTAGGGTAGGATGTCTTGGAGAAAATAACATATGTATTATTTAATTAGACTTTTTAAATTATGTATAACTAATATTCAGTATTGTAGAATGCATAACAATTCGTGATATTAATACATAATTGAGAAATAGAGATAATGAAATTAAAAATAACAAAAAAAGAAAGAGGAAAGAATGTCAAAAAAAAGAAGATACAAGATAAATAAATTTACCCGTTCCAACATTAATTACGGAAGAGCGTTTGAATTTGTCAGCATCAACCCCGTTCCAACAGTGAAAATATTTGAAAAATATGCCAAAGTCCTAATGAATTTTAAGTATTTGTGTGCCAAATGAATGCCTCCCCCCCTCCTATTGAAACCTTTGACCAACCCTCAAAATTCCAAACGCGCTTGACAAGTTAGTCGACAAATTCCCTTTTCCTTTCTTTGAAAACCTCAAACCTTCCAATATCATTCAACACCAGCCCTTTTTTTTTTCTTTTCTCTATAATTTATTTATACACTTTCAATTTCATGCATCACTTTTCATTTGATTTACAAACCTAACCTAACTCCACATCGAATAATAATCTGAAATTTTGATATTGATATTGATTGTTCATGGATATGGTGTCTTATGCTTATAGAGATGCAGCGGCGCACACAGTATTAACAAAAAAAGTTGCATTGTATGAGAGGCCCATTTCACCCTCCGATCAACTTACTTACCCCTATGGAGAATTGGGTGTCGACTTGACCCAATCGGAGCTCCGGGAAACTGCATATGAGATCCTTGTCGGCGCTTGCCGGAGCTTCAACTCTGGCAAGACATTGAAATATGTTTCCAGCTCGGTTAAATCGTCTACCTCATCATCATCATCATCATCGTCCAAGGCGGCTAGTAAGGTCAAGAAGGCGCTTGGTTTGAAGAAGAATTTGGAATCGGTGAGTGGGAAAAAGGCTTCTACTGTTGGTGAGCTTATGAGGGTACAAATGGGGATTTCAGAGCAAACTGATTCTAGGGTCCGACGAGCCTTCTTGAGAGTTGCTGCTGGACAGGTTTATACTACTTTCTTTGCGCCTTGCTCTTGTTTGGATTTTGATTGATTGATTGATTTAACTCTGTTTTAAATTGAAAAGGGAAACCTTTTACGCCCCAGAGCTTGCTTGGTATATTTTAGTGGGAAAATGCAAAGGAGAGACTAACTAATTTGCAGCAACCGACTGATGCTCTTTCGTCCATCATTTACATTTTGGATATCTTACTTATCCTTGATTGGTTGAGAATTGATTTTTTTTTCCTTGTTGGATGCCATGTATGCTCAGCTACTTAAATCTGGCTGGCTTGATGGGCCTCGCCTTCATTACATGACAGCAATGTTCTTTAAGCTGCTGCTTAGTGATTAGTTTGTTTCTTCTACTTACCAGCTTGGAAGACGTCTCGAGTCAATGGTTCTACCACTGGAGCTCTTACAGCAGTTCAAATTCTCAGATTTTCCAAATCCGCAGGAATATGAAGTATGGCAGAGGAGAAACATGAAGCTACTAGAGGCTGGACTTGTCTTGCATCCATGCTTGCCGCTGGATGAGACAGACACACGTCCTAAACAGCTTCAGCAGATTATACATGGGGCTCTGGTGAAACCCATGGAAACTACAAAGCACAGTGAATCGATGCTAGAACTACGAAATCTTTCCACATCTCTCGCCTGCAGATCATTTGATGGGTCGAGCCCTGAGATATGCCATTGGGCAGATGGAACACCATTGAATCTCCGACTCTACCAAATATTGCTTGAAGCTTGTTTTGATGTGAACGATAAGATCTCTGTTATTGAAGAAGTTGATGAGGTCTTAGAAATCATAAAAAAAACATGGGTTATCCTTGGTATAGACCAGATGTTCCATAATATTTGCTTTTCATGGGTTTTATTTCATCGATATGTTGCAACCAGCCAAGTTCAAAAAGAGCTGCTCTTTGCCGCTGATAATCTGTTGTCAGATGTAGCAAAGGATTCCAAGGCAGTAAAACACCCGACTTGCTCACAGACCTTGAGTTCTCTACTTGGTCTGATCGAAGGTTGGGCGGAGAAAAAGCTGCTTGTATATCATGATAGCTTTTACAGGGACAACATTGATATCATGCAAAGTCTTCTCTCTATGGGTTTATCAGCTACGGAAATTTTGGTCGAACACAGTTCAGGCAACTATCAGAAAAGGAGTAAAGAGGTTGATGTTGCATTTAGCAGAGTTGATAGTTACATCAGGGCTTCGATGCTCCGCACCTTCTCTCAGGCAAGTTAGTCTTTCTGCTTTGGTAAACCTCACCATGGAGTACAAACATCATGTCAGGAACTCCAATTTGCATTATTAATTTAAATTTCAAGGGTAGTTCAGTGTTTTTCGGCTCTCTTTCTCAGGAATCTAGAATGGTGTCATTGGTGCTTCCCCTATATTTCTCATCTCAGCTACCCTTTGACTTGAAGTGAGAGTTTTTCTTCCCCCTAGTAGAGAGGATTGCTTCTGTCATTGTGACAATTACAATCTCCTGATAGTGTAGAGCTTCATAAGGATTCTACTGATAATCTATATTTGTGCTGAATATTGTGTTCCAGTGCAGCAATCATCCCCTCCCTCTAGCTGTAGTAAGACTTGATGCTTTAAACATTCTGTCTATACTTTGTTATTTAAGACCTCTAACTTTCATGGTTTAGTATAAGTTAAACTTTTGCTCCTTTGGTGGAGAAAGTGACTTACTCTGCTTACTCTGCCTAAAGACAGGAAAAAGAGAGGTTGATATCAAGCAGAAAGTCGTCTAAACAACAGCATAATCCTCTTCCCATCCTTTCTATCCTTGCCCAAAATGTTAGTGATCTGGCTTTTAATGAGAAAGAGATATATAGTGCTGTTCTGAAGAGATGGCACCCTCTTGCAACTGGTGTAGCTGTTGCGACGCTTCATGCTTGCTATGGAAATGAGCTGAAGAAGTTTGTTTCCGGGATAAGTGAGTTGACTCCAGATGCTGTACAGGTGCTGATAGCAGCTGACAAGTTGGAGAAAGATCTTGTACAGATGGCTGTTATGGATGCTGTTGACAGTGAAGATGGAGGAAAGTCGTTAATGACAGAGATGACTCCTTATGAAGCTGAAGCTGTGATCGCAAACCTGGTGAAATCATGGATAAGTACTCGAGTGGACAGACTTAAGGAATGGGTCACCAGGAATCTGCAACAAGAGGTATGTTTCCTTCTTTGTTGCTGGATTGTACTAATGTGTGGTGCCATGGACCATCACCATTGAACACTACACTCTTTCGTCAAATCTGGATGTAAGAAAATGAAGGTTTTGGGGTCATGGTGTTGAAAATTTTCTTTCAGATAATTCTTTTCCTGTATTAAATGTTTTGGCCCTATCCTTAAGCAATAATACAAAAGGAAAGAGGGAGAGTCCATTCCCCACTGCAAAAGTATACTATCAAGTATACCCAGTATTATACAACTATCTTGTAATTAGGGGTCGTCTGGTTGCTGGTTAGGAGCTAAGTTTATCATGTATTTAGTCCTGCATAAGTAATATCATGTTTGTTAATATTCTTTCGTGATGTATAAAATTCTATTGACCTAATACGGTGTTTGGTTTGCAATTTAGAAACTCGTATAACTAATACATGTATAAGTTATAAGAGAACCTGTGTATTATTTTATGCAGGACTGAAGATGGAATAACTAACTCATGAATAACTAAAATGAGAGAGAGAGAGAGTCCAAATTAACATTTTTATTTCCTGCGTCTCTTTCTTTCCACCTGGCAGAGGGGTAAGAGAGATTGTGGAGTTAAAGTCTTGTTTATATTATCTTACTATTATATTGGTTATGGTCTGCCGGTGCTACTTGGTCATGCTGTATACAAACCGTGAACAGACAGCTAAAGTGGTACAGCATCACCTGATCTTTCACCTTTCTTTTGTAGATTTGGAACCCTCGTGCAAATAAAGAGCGAGTTGCTCCCTCTGGAGTGGAGGTCCTACGCAGCATAGATGAGACTTTTGAAGCATTTTTTTTGTTACCGATACCTATGCATCCAGCTTTGCTTCCAGAATTAAAGAATGGTCTTGACAGATGCCTGCAGAACTACATATTGAAGGCTATATCTGGCTGTGGTAAATATTAATTTTGGCTGCCATGTATTGATAAATGATGTGATAGTTGACGTTGTAGATCACTAATTTCTAGTGTGTTGCAGGATCTCGAAGTACCTTTGTTCCGACTATGCCTGCTTTGACTAGATGCTCAACTGGGTCAAAGTTCCGTGTGTTCAGGAAGAAAGAGAGACCTCCTATGGTTTCGTATAGGAAATCTCCGAGTGGGACCACTAATGGAGATGATTCTTTCAGTATACCTCAGTTGTGTGTCCGTATAAATACTTTGCATTCCATACGAAAAGAATTAGATGTACTTGAGAAAAGGACAATTTCCCAACTGAGGGATAATACACGTGTTCATGATGATAATATTGTTGATGGGTTGGGCAAATGTTTTGAGCTGTCAGTAGCTTCTTGTTTGGAAGGGATCCAGCAGCTTTCTGAAGCAATTTCATATAAAATCATCTTCCATGATTTGAGGCATATCTTCTGGGATTATTTATATGTAGCAGATGTTTCATCATCCCGGATTGAACCTTTCCTTCAGGAGCTGGAGAATAACCTTGAGATCATATCGGCAACAGTTCATGACAGGGTCCGGACACGTGTAATCACTAATGTAATGAAAGCCTCTTTTGATGGATTCTTGTTGATTTTGTTGGCTGGAGGACCTTCTCGTGCTTTTTCACTTGCTGATGCTGCAATTATAGATGAAGATTTGAAGTTCCTAATGGATCTATTCTGGTCTGATGGGGATGGGTTACCGACTGACCTTATAGACAAGTTTTCAGCTACTTTGAAAGGCATTCTTCCTCTTTTCCATACTGATACCGCTATCCTGATTGAGCAACTTGAGCATGCCACTGAAGATAATTTTGGCACTTCAGCAAAATCCAGACTTCCCTTGCCTCCTACATCAGGTAACTGGAGTCCAACTGAGCTCAGCACCATTATGCGCGTTCTGTGTTATCGAAATGATAAAATTGCTACTAAGTTTCTAAAGAATAAATACAACATGCCAAAGAAACTGTGACCATTCACATTCATATGGTTGGGAAATTAATGAGGTGATGTTAGCCAAGTATACCAGGTGTATCTTAGATTTGGTTGTTCATAGTAGGTAGTGGTGTGATTATTTTGTACAGAATAATTGTGATTTATTGAGGCATATTGCATGACTGTTAGCACGTTAAAAGAAAGAAAAAAATGGTCAGTTTTGTAAAGCAAGATTTTGAGGATTACTGTAAGGGCATCTCCAACCCAAATATCAAATTTGGTGTCTAGTGTAAATCAACTCCAACCCACTTCACCAAATTTTACACCAAAAAGATTTTTTTTTTTTTTTCTCTTCATTATTATATTATTATTTCTTATTTCATAAAACAAATTCTTTCTAAAACATTCACCATATATAATTCATATTATTTTCTTTTATAGTCGTTTAATATAAAATTATTTTATACCATAATTTTTTAAATAATATAAATTGCTAGCAAATATTATACATTATACATAATAATGGATAATACAAATAAAAGTGAAATCATTAATGAAATAAAAATAAATAAACATTACATAATTGAAAAAATTATTTTAAATTATATATAAATATTCAACTTTCAAGATCACTACAGTGATCCTATAAATGCTACTTTATATTTTATATTTCAATTTTGATGTATGTCACTTACTACTTTGTTGAATATTTATTATTTTCGGTTATTTTTAAGTACATTGTATTATTTGTTTAATAAATTATATGTTTGTATTTTTAATTTTTGTGAAGGTTAATTGTAGTTATATCCAATTATAATTTATAGTAGAATTAACATAAATTTAATTTATAAAAAAAGTCATATATAGAAAAATTAATTTATAAAAAAAGCTAACTTTTATATCTAAAATTAATATTATAAAATATTACATAAAAAATAATTAAATATACAAGAGATTTAATTAAAACATACAATTTATATAATGTTTAATTAAAAGTTTTGTATAATGAAATAATATTAAATATTCAATAAAGTGAATTGGTGTGATGAATAGTGTTACACCAAATTTGGTGTAACACTATTCACACACCAAAATAGTGTAAAATTTGATATTGGATTGGAGCTCTAAAACACTAAATTTTACACCAAATAAAAATTTGATGTAAAATTTGGTGTTGGATTAGAGATGTTCTAATGGGAGTGAAATTATGACATGTCTACCTGAAGGCGTGCTACTAATACATCACCAGCTTAATAGATATGCGTAACTGCTTGAAGTGGGAACAAATCATAGTAGTTCTCCGTTTTAAAAATAATGGTCTAGTTTGACTTGATACGAAGTTTAAGAAAATAAGTTTTAAAAATAATGGTCTAGTTTGACTTGATACGAAGTTTAAGAAAATAAAATACTTTTTAATCATGTGGTTCTAAATTAAAGTTATGACAAATATACCAAGCATGTCTTTTAATCTTGTGGTTTATGAGATACCACCTGAAAAATTGAAATTAAAATGTTGCCAAAATTGGAAATAGGTCATTCTTTTTTAACTAAAACTAAAAAGGAAAGCATGTCATTTTTATTGAAACGGGAAGTATGTTTTTACCTTAAAATTCTCAATATGCTGCAAGGGGTCGTTCGGCAGGATGCATTAGAAAAAAGAATACATGCATTATTTTTGTATATTACTAATATCTTGTTTGATACACTTTTTCAACGTATGTGTAACTAATACATTAGTTATACACTCTATTAGGTATTATGCTATATATAACTAATACATGACAAATCATAGTATTAGCGTGAAAGAGATTTTAATGCATGTATTAACACAATTATCATTTCCCGGTATTAGCATGGAAGGGTTAGAGACATAATTTCCCTTAAAAAATATTTTTCGCATCATTTTTATCGTATTTGTGGAAGGTATTTTTATAAATAAATATTTATTTTAGAAATTATGCAACGCTTGTTATTTTTAGTAGACTAAATCAAACAATGCATAAAAAATAATTAAAGCATAATTAATATCAATATAACTAATATCAACATTACTAATGTCCGCATTACTTATAAATCTTATTCACACTATTCTTATAAGCATTATCGAATGAACCTTTAAAGAATTTGTGAAAGTCCATCCAAGTGGTTCTTGTATGTGGTAAGAGTAGAAAAATTTTATGATGGGAAAGGCACAACTATGATTTGGTATATGAGGGATTATTTTTTAATAAAAAATACATGCGTCCAATCACTCCTATCCTTTTTGCCATTTCTTTCCTTTCACCTTTTTTATTTTTTATTTTTTATATTTCTAATTCTTTGTCTAATTTTTTAATCAGTTTTTTCAATGATGAATTTTATTTATCCAATTTTTCTTATATCATTTATATATTTATATATGTTCTCCATTTGATAATTATCACGTTGATTATTTTTTTAAGAAAAATATTCGAGAATACAAGAAAAAATATGGGAGGAAATTGCAAAATGAAAATTAGAATTTTCATCTATGAAATGAACGTCTAGATAGATAGTTAATCAACCAAGCTATTGAAATCGTTTATTTGATATGTATATATACATTTGATTGGTTAGTTTTTTTTATTATCAAACCACAACGAATCAATAAAATCAAAATTTTCAATTTTCTCAATTTTTTTAAAGTTTCATTTGAAACATGTTACACTAAAATTAAATTAATTTTTACGAAATATGACGCAAGTGTCACACTATTTCATACAATTATATCTACTTCAATTTATTATAAATAATTATATAAAAACTATCATCTTTAACGCATAAAAAAGGAAAACAATATTTTGTATATACAAATATTAATATATATAATATATTTCCCCTTTTTGTGGCATTATGGTTGATAGTTTTTGATATAACTGTTTACAATGAGTTATATTAAATAAATAATAATGGTACTTCAAATCAAGATAAAAAAAATATATCGAAAAACCTAATTTTATTAATTTGGTATGGTTTATTAATATAAAAATTAATGAAATAATTCAATTTGATAAGTAAAAAATTGATCAATGATACTTAAATACATGTACCAAATGAGGGATATTAATAGTTTAGTTGATTGACTATCTAGACTTTTATTTCGTAGATGAAGGTTTTATTCTTCATTTTGTAATTTTCTCCACCATTTTTTCTTCTCATATTTTTATGTAATTTAAAAAATTAAAAAATAATATACTTGTTAATTATCAAATATGAAAAAGATAAATATACGGATGATATAAAAAAAATTTGAATAAATAAAATTCATAACTGAAAATTGATCTGAAATATTAGAGGAAAGAAGAATAAAAGAATATTTTTTAAAAATAAAAAAGGGGGAAAGAAAAGAAATGGACAAGTGAACGAATGGGGAGTAAAATGTATGGGAAAAAGAAATAACAATGTAAAATAAAACGAATAGGACCCACATAATTTTTTATTCATAAAATTAAGTAAGACAGGAGAGAGAAACAACAATATTGAATAGGAAAGGTGGACCTACACATTTTCTTAATTTAAAAATAATCCCTCACATACCAAGTCATACTTGTGCCTCTACCCCATAAAAAATTTCGTAAAAGTGGCCCTTCCCAGGAGGACGAATGGTACACCAATACGTGGCAAATAAATTCAATTGTAAAGGTCAAATTAGAAAGTCTTGAATAAAAATCCCTGAGAATTGAACCAAGCAATGCTAGACCATAAGGACTTGAAAATTCACAGCGTAGACATTGAAATTTTGTGGGACTCTACAAGACGTTTAATTTGAGTTGAGACTCTATAAGGTGTGTTCAATTCCAATTAGGATTTTTAGAGGCTAGTCAACCTTAAACCCTAGTTCATGCCTATATAAAGGGTACTTATTATATTCACTTTAAGAGGCATCTCGAAAATTCTGTAAATTCATGGAATATTCATGGAGAGATCAAAATTAATCGTCCTAGTTCGAGAAATATGCCACTAACGGCCCTCGAATCATAAATAAATCTTTTGAGAGAAGAATCAAGGGAGGAACAGAATTGTACTCACAATCTTGATCAATAAAATTATGTTTCTTCATATTTTATTTTTGATTGCAGTTTATTTTTTCTATCACTTTAAAATTTGTTGCAAACAAATTGACACGCCCAGTGGGACCAAATTTGTCCTTCATCTCTTCTCTCACAAATCAAATCTGCAAATCTGAAGTCACAAAACTGCAAAGGTGGAAGAATGTGTACTTCAAGTCTCGTCTTTGAGTTTCATCGAGTCTACACTCTGACAAGCCTTGAAGCAGGGGGCATTTGTAGATATTGAAATTTTGTGGGACTCTACAAGATGTGTTTAGTTCGAGTTGGACTCTACAAGGTGTGTTCAATTTCGATTAGGGTTCTTCGAGGCTACTCAACCCTAAACCCTAGTTCATGCCTATATAAAGGGTACTATATTCCCTTAAAAAGGCATCTCGAATATTTTGTAAATTCATGGAATATTCATAGAGATCAAATTCAAATCATCCTAGTTCCAGAAATACGCCACTAACGGTCCTCGAATCATGGATAAATTTTATGAGAGAAGAATCAAGGGAGGAACAAAATTGTACCCATATTGATTAATCAATAAAGTATTCTTGTTTCTTCATATTTTTATTGTGGTTGATTTATTTTTCTGTCACTTTAAATTTTGTTGCAAACAAATTTGCACGTCCAGTGGGTCCAAATCTTCCCTTCATCTCTACTCTCATAAATAAAATATGAATCTGCAAAGGTGGAAGAATGAGTACTTCAAGCCTCGTCTTTGAGTTTCAACAAGTCTATGCTCCGAAAAGCCTTGAAGCAGGGGGCATTTGTAGACATTAAAATTTTGTGGGACTCTACAGGGCGTTCAATTCGAGCTGGGACTCTACAAGGTGTGTTCAATTCTAATTAGGATTCTTAGAGGCTACTCAACCTTAAACCCTAGTTCATGCCGATATAAAGGGTACTATATGCACTTTAAGAGGCATCTCAAATATTCCGTAAATTCATGGAATATTCATAGAGAGATCAAAATCAATCATCCTAGTTCGAGAAATATGCCACTAACAACCCTCGAATCATGGATAAACCTTTTGAGAGAAGAATCGAGGGAGGAACAAAATTGTACTCACAATCTTGATCAATAAAATTATGTTTCTTCATATTTTATTTGTGATTGCAGTTTATTTTTTCTATCCCTTTAAAATTTGTTGCAAACACCAGGATTGGTGTCTCATCAATACAACCTATTGAACTCCAAAAAGGTATGTTTCAGACATGAAGGCAGTAACCGACGAAGATAGAGTTAGTATATGACTGCTAGCCCACAAATAATGGAAAAATCGTAAAGTTAGTGACCTAATGGAAGACTATGAGAGGGGCGAAATTGTAACACCCCAAAAAAATATTTCTAAGCTAATATTCAAACCTTTTTGTGTATGCTTAAAGGCCTGTACTAGGTGATTCTTTATTGTGTATAGGTGTTAAGATTGATCCCCAAGTGTGGGAAATGTTTTGGAAATGAACTAAGGTCCTAAGAATCATCTAGTGATGCATGATTTTACTTGAGTCAACTTCAAATGGACCTATCTCTTATAATATGAAGGGTTATGTCACGCCCCGAGGCTATCCCCTGGACATAAACACGGGACCTAGGATCACGAGTGACCCCAAGCTAACCCTGAGCTGGCTTATCATAAGCATACTTAAAAGAATTACTATGCGGAAGCATGATGAGTCCAAGATTTGGACTCATTTAGGGCTTTGTTTTGATAGATTTAGTGTCCTCAAATGCCTAATTTATGCTATAAACTGATGTTAATGCCTTGATTTTTATGTATATGGATTGAGGAGCAAAGCAAGGACACTAACAGACAAAAAGGAACAAAACAAGCCGAAGAAATGAAGAAGAGCGAGCCTGAAGATCGCCAAGAGCACTCGGCGTGTCGCCGAGTGGCTAATCTCACCACCTAAAGTTCCAGTGTGCCAAGCCTTGAAGGAAGAGACCAAGTCGGCGATGAAAAGGAGCAGTCGGTGAATCACCGAGTCGTTCCACGAAGCAAAGATAGATCGCCCAAAGTTACAGACCTTGAGGATGCTGAATTCTAAGGTGAAAAGGCGATGGAAGAGGTCAAAGGGCGGCTCGCCGAGTGGTTTGGCGAGCCTGACTTACTTCGCCGAGTGGCCCTTCGTGGCTTATTTTCGGCGACTATAAATTACATGTTGAACATTAATTTAGTATCGAATTTTGAATCCATCTTAGGGTAGAACAGTTTTCTCTGAAGTTTCTAAGTAGACTTGAGACTCATTTTAGAGATTTTGCAAGTGGGTTTCAATTTTTCTTCAAATTGGAGTATTGTAAAGCTTGAATTCCTCGTACCTAGTTGATGGCTAATCTATTCGGTAATATTTTTTATCTTTTTATGATGTTCGACTAAAACCCCAACTCTTGGGGTGTGATTATGTTATTATGGGCTGATTTAACTTATGGGTATTGCTAATTGTTAGTTTAAATGCTATATAAAAGTGAGTTCAATAATTTATTGTGGTTTAATTTAAGAATTGTAGTTGCAAATGCAGTTCTACCTTTGTGTTATTGACTTGCTCGAGAGAGAGGTTTTAGAACTAAGGTTTTTGATTGATGGTCTGTGGGTATTGGGTTGACCTGGATTCAGCTCGAGAGAGTGAATCCTAAACTATTTTCCACACATTCAGCTCGAGAGAGTGAATGGACTAAGGTGTGGGTTGTTCTTATTTTGCATGCTTGTTGATGTTCGAGAGAAATCAACTTGATTCAGGGTAAATTGTTCGAGAGAAAGTTTACCTACTTTATAGCCTAGCTTACTCACTAATATTTAGCTATTTTCTAATAGTTGCAATTACCTATATGTCTACATTAGCCTATAATCAATCACATCCCGAGAATTCCTCTCCTTATTGTTATCTTAAACTGTTTGTGACTGCATCGTAGTTGATAATTGCAAACCAAAACCCCCCATTTGACATTTAATGTCACCCCTTTGACTTGTTTCATGTCTTTTTCGATAATGTCTATTCCTATATCTAGTTAGATCACATTCGTACTTCTTAATTGAACTTTGAACACATACCGCTCCCTTTGAGATTCGACCCCAACTCATTTGTTGGGTTTTATACTGCTTAATGATCGTTTATACCTAGAATTGGATGAGGTGTAGTTGAAACGTTAATCAAAGCATAAGACATGAAGTAAACTAAATGATGGGGAATGCCCAATATAAGTCTGAATATATATATACTAAAAAAGAGTTTAGAATACTGAACTATAACTCAAAAGGTAAAGCTGAATCTGTGTATGTCTGAAATAAGCCTCTAACTGATTAGAGCTGCTAGGACATGTCGCCAGCTAACTCTAGTAAAAACTGAAACTAGAATAAAAGACTGAAATAGGAAACATGTTTATCGTCCTCGAAGAATGAAGACTCACCACTGAAGCTACTGAACTGGAGATCGGGAACCGATCTATGCGTGATCTGGATGCTGAGGACCTGAACCTACATCACGAGAAGATGTAGCACAGAGTATGCGTCAGTACTTGAAAGGTACTAAGCATGCATGATAGGATAAAGCTGAACAAGCATATAACTGAAGTAAAGCATACTGAGCAATAATAAAATCTGAACATGATGAATATACTGAAAAGATACTGAATCTGAGCTAAACTGAATGCAATGACCAAGTATAAAACATGCTGAAACTGAATACTGAAATATAACTGGGAACTTGGTCAAGTGCACTAGAGTCTGACTGTGGGAGCTACTAATAACCGACATAAAAACCACATGAGCTAAACGTGGAGTCCTATGTATACGCCCCATCGAGAGGACCCAATATACCTTGCCAAGGGTATAGAGGCATGACTGGCGTAATCACTAAATGTAATGCCCACAGAGGGGACTTATAACCCTACGGGGAGAAAAGGCCCAAAATAGTCCCTCATCTTTGGGTTAAGACTCAAAGTCATCCTTGAGTTTTCACATGGAGCATTAATAGTCCCTTATGTTTGCAATATTGGTACACTTTTGGCCCTCCTCCAAAATTTTGCCTATTTTTTAACATTATTTTTATTTATAATTTATGTATAGAATGTTCAATCGTCATTTTATATATTTAGTAGAAATAATAACTCCATGTGAGAGAATGTGAGAAGAAAAATACCTTGTTTTGTTTAGTAGAAATCGTATTGCAGGTAAAGTCGAGAGGTTCATCACGACAATTTCATGTGCAATAGTACAAATTTTTCTTTTCTTGCAACGTCATATGTCAAGATGTTCTCAGTTTAACTGCAGTAATATTTCTACCGAACAGAACAAGGTGTTCTTCTTCTCACCTTCTCTCAAATAAAGTTATTATTTCTACTAAAATATATAAAAAGATTATTGGACATTCCTTACATAGAATTGTGGATAAAATTAATGTTAAAAAATAGGCAAAAGTTTAGGGGAGGACCAAAAGTGCACCAATATTGCAAACATGAGGGACTATTAGTGCTCCATGTGAAAACTCAAGGACGACTTTGAGTCTTAACCCAAAGATGAGGGACTATTTCGGACCTTATCTCCCCTACGGGGGCACGTAGTTCTGGGACTATGAGGGTGACTGACCCTAGTCCAACTCGGTATTAAGCATATTCCCAATAGAATATATAAATTACAACATAATTGAAATAAATTGGATAGCTCGAGATTCTGACATGCTAACTGAAAATGCAACATTGAAATACTAATAATGAAACATTCAATATCTGAGGCATGTATATATGTTTAAACTGGCTTAGCTAGTGTAATTCATGAACTAAACGAATCTACACCAATAGGGTTCTGAATATCATGCAAGGAACTAAGCAACAATATGATAATCTTATTT
The DNA here is from genome assembly GCA_029582245.1 of Solanum etuberosum. NCBI lineage: Eukaryota > Viridiplantae > Streptophyta > Magnoliopsida > Solanales > Solanaceae > Solanum > Solanum etuberosum. Next base: position 5,581 of record JAJONR010006142.1, on the reverse strand, counting down.
GGATCATTCTAACAGCTAAAACCCAACAATTTCTAACATTCAAGAAAACCATAGGTCTAGATAATATGAAGGGGATCAAGAATTAGACTGAATTCTAGGGACCTAATGGGTGAAAGGAACCCACTAGTGAAATCTCACATATCTGGTGACGAATTTCATGGAGAAATCTTTCGATTTCGAGGCTGGAACTGAAGAAACCTTGCTGCGTTCTTGGAGAGGGTTTGGTCGACTCTTTCTCCTTTCTGCGATCTAAGTTTTATGAATTTTGATTAGTGATTGACTTGGGTAAGTTTTAATTTAGTTACTAGGCTAAAACTGACCAAAACCACGTAGTTTAGGTGTTAAACGATGTAGTTTAGGGGTCCAATGCATAGGAAAAAGACCAAACGACCCCTGACTTAAAAGCTGTCGGGGCTAACCGACGGACTGATCGATGGACCATTGACTGACCCACGATCCGTCCTGTCAACCGTTGTTGGCTTTCAGAGAAGGGGGTTCTGGGGTCTCGATCCACGGACCAGGACCACTGCCCGTTGTCTGACCTACGGTCTATGGGTCCGGGCGTGGGTCGTGCCTTAGAATATCCTATCTGAGTTTTTTCTGGGGAGGGGTGCAGGTGGTCATCCACGGACCCCACCTACGGTCCGTGGGTGGTGCCCGTCGGTCACACCTGCAACTTTTGAATTCTGTAAATTGGTCTTTCTAGCAATTCGTCCTCGAATGAAGTCTAAATTAGCTGAAAAAGGAGGAAAAGAGCTGTAATTCCTACCACTAAGTGCTGAAACCTGATTTCTAACTGAATTGAGTTCTAAGATCATGAAAATACGCTGAAAATGCAAGTATAACTAAAGGAACATGATATTAAGACGAAATTCATGCAAGAGTAAACTGAGAGACTGGAGAGGAACTATTACCTCAACCGGGAATGGAATCGGAAGGAAAGAGATGAGGATACTTGGCTTTCATGGCTTCTTCTGCTTCCTAAGTAGCTCCCTCTACGGACTGACTCCTCCACAAAACCTTAACTGAAGCGACTTCTTTATTCCTCAACCTACGAACCTGACGATCAAGGATTTCAACTGGCACCTCTTCATAAGTGAGACTATCCTTCACAGCCACACTTTCTAACAGTACAATAGATGCTGGATCACCCACACACTTCTTCAACAAGGAAATGTGAAATACCGGATGGACTGCTGCTAGTTCTGCTGGCAACTCTAACTCATAAGCCACTTTACCAACCCTTTTCAAGATCTTGTAAGGACCTACATATCTGATACTGAGCTTCCCTTTCTTGCCAAATCTCATCACCCCCGTCATAGGTGACACTTTCAGGAAAACCCAATCATCAACCTGGAACTCCAAGTCCCTTCTCCTTACATCTGCATAGGACTTCTAGCGACTCTGAGCTGTCTTAAGTCTATCTCTGATGAGCTGAACTTTCTCTGTAGCCTCATGAACCGAGTCTGGCCCTATCAAGGTTGCTCCACCTACCTCAAACCAACCAACTGGAGATCTACATCTACACCCATACAATGCCTCATAAGGGGCCATCTGAATACTGGAATGGTAGCTATTATTGTAGGCGAACTCTATAAGAGGAAGGTGATCATCCCAAATGCCCTTGAAATCGATCACACAATCTCTCAACATGTCCTCTAAAGTCTGAATGGTACGCTCTGTCTGTCCATCCGTATGTGGATGAAATGTTGTGCTAAGATTAACCTAGGTACCAAGACCTTTCTGAAATGATTTCCAGAAATAAGAGGTAAATTGAGGACCTCTATCTGAGATGATAGACAAAGGAACACCATGCAACCTGACTATCTCATTAATGAAAAGCTTGGCGTAGTCCTCCACCGAATCTGTAGTCTTGACAGCCAAAAAGTAAGCGGACTTAGTAACTCTGTCTACTATTACCCAAATGGAATCATGATGTCTGTGAGTACGAGGTAAACCTGTAATGAAGTCCATGTTGATCACTTCCCACTTCCATGTAGGAATGTTAATCTCTTGAGTAATACCTCCTGGTTTCTGATGTTCTACCTTTACCTACTGACAATTAGGGCACTTGGACACAAAATCTGCTATATCCTTCTTCATGCCATTCCACCAAAAGACTTCCCGCAGATCACGGTACATCTTAGTGGCACCTGGATGAATAGAATACCTGGAATTATGAGCCTCTGTAAGGATATGTTGCCTCAACTCATCCATCTTAGGAACACATAAACGACCCTGGTAGCGAAGCACACCATCTCCTCCTTAGGAGAAAACCTCAACTTTCTGCTGATGAACTGTACCCTTCAACTGAAGCAATATAGGATCACTGTCATGTTTCTCCTTAACCTCCGCTACCAATAAAGATTCTGACCCATTTTGAACTGTTACACCAACATCTGAGATGTTCATAAGGCAACCTCCTAGGCGAGCAAGCCGGTGAACATCCTTCGCTAATTCCTTCCTTTCTTCCTCAACATGCGCTACACTACCCATAGATAGTCTGCTAAGAGCATCAGCTACAACATTGGCCTTACCAGGATGGTAAAGCATATTCATATCATAGTCCTTGAAAATTCCAGCCATCTCCTCTGACGAAGATTCAACTCTTTCTGGGTGAACACATACTGGAGGCTCTTATGGTCTGTGAACACATCTACGTGAACACCATACAAGTAATGTCTCCAAATCTTTAGGGCAAACACCACAGCTGCAAGCTCGAGGTCATGAGTCGGGTAGTTCTTCTCATGCCCCTTAAGTTGTCTAGAAGCATAAGCTATAACCTTACCTCGCTGCATCAACACACAACCTAGGCGGACTCTGAATGCATCACAATAGATCACATAACCGTTGTTGACACCCAATTTTGACCGACCTATAACCCTTTCGGGAGTGCTATTTGATTGAATATATATTTTTAAAACGTATTTCGAGTTTAAAATTTTAATCGTTTTGTCTAAAAACTATTTATTTTTGCATGCGTATTTCATAGTTTATCGATAGTCAAACTCGAAATAATTATTTTACTTAAATATTTTAATATTTAGATGTGCATAATTTATATGAAAACATCATAATACGCGTAGTATTTTATTAATCGAATAACATTCCCTTAATTTCCCTCCAAATCATTTAAATTTCAGCCCATTCTATTCCAATTCATTTAAATCCTAGCCCTCTTTCTATCCAATTTCATTTCGATTTCAGCCTCTTATTTCAATGTAATTGCAATCTTAGCCACTTGGATCATTGCAATTACAGCCAGATTCAAACAAAACTCAATCCAAATCTCATACACAATCTTTTAATCCTAATCGTCGATATATTTATTTTGATCTTAGCCCTCCACCTCTTTTGAAATCGACGGACCAGATTCAATCCATTTTGATCAGATCTTTAATCTTAACCATCGATTTCTTTAATTATAATCTCAGCCTCTCATCTCGAAATCGATCAACGGTCCAGATTTATCAAGCATTTCTTTCCTTTTAATTCAAAAGGACCCCAAAACCCTAAATGTTTTTTCACTTTTTCCTCCTCTCCTCTCCAAGACGCCGCCTCCCTCTCTCTCCTCCATCTATCCCCTTTCTCCGACGAAGAGGTCGACAACAACGTCGAAAGCTCCAGCACCACCAGCTCCTCTGAAACAGCAGCAGCAAGGAAGAAGCAGTAATTCCGGTCAGCTAGCTCCGACCGGCGGCCAACGCTCCGGCAGCCACCAGCAATTCCAGCAGCCACCAGCAATTCCAGCAGCCGCCGCCTCCATCTCCTCCTCCCCCTACTCGCTGCTCCGACCGCCACCAGAGGCGGTGACGCCCCTGTTTCTTCTCCCCTTCTCCCTCCTCATAACAGCAAGCAGCCGCCGGACAGCAGGTCCGACAGCTAAGAACATCAGCTCCGGCGAACCACCAGTCGCCTGCCCCTCCGGCGAAAACCACCAGCTCCTCTGAAACAGAAGCAGCAGACTCCAGCAACGAAGGCAGCAGCCACGCGAGAATCGGCCGGCGTCAAGCGACAGCAGCAGCCAGCGAACCATGCAGCAGCAACCGGCGAGCGGCCACACAGCAGCTCCGACCAGCGACTCTAGCAGCAGCCGTCACCGGCAGTTCGACGACAGCAGCAGCAGCCCCAACAGCCAGCACCAGTGGCCGGCGAGAGGGTCGTCGGTCGTCCTTTTCTCCTTCCACTTCCCCTCTCGCTACTATTTTGTTCTCCTTCTCTCCAGTCAGCAGCGAACGATGCCAAGAAAACAGCGAGCTCCGGCGTAGTTCAAGGTTTTTGGGGGGTCGGTCGAAGACGGATCTCAACAGATCCATCCCGGTACATCCTTTTATTTTTACTACTACTTCATTTGTTCATCTTGTGATTCATATATTCTTGCTGATAATGTTTTATTAGTGTTCCGTTATGCTTATTACAATTTTGTTATGTTTGAATGATGAACACTAGTTCGTATTAGCATTTTGTCTCTAATTGATTTTTGTTTGATTAAATCAGAGTAGTTTTGCGGTTGAATTAATTTTAAATTAATCCTTGATGGGTTTACTGATCTTATGGGGTGATTTAGCGCTAACTGATTTCTTGCTCCCTTATTTAGGAAATAATAATATAATTGATCCCAATTTATTCTTTCCCTTAGATATTTATTTCTTTCTGTCAATCTGTATTATTTTTGGTGTAGTGATTATCCTTAAAGAGATTCCCTTTGCATAATTAGAATTTAATTTGTTTCTTACTTGTTTATTTTTGGAAAAAATCCTCTATTAGTTTTGAAATATTTCTGCTGATTTTGCTCCATTCTGGTTAAGGAAATAATTTTCCTTTGATTGCTTAATTATTTTTTTCCTTCCTGACCGTGTCCCTCTTCCTATATAAATAGACCCTTTCTATCATTTCTTAAGAGGACATTCATGCTTACACACCTTAAACAACTAAAATACTCTTTTCTCTAAAAGAACGAGAATTCTGATAAAGCTTTGGATCTCTTTGTTGTCTCGCTGTGTTGCTGTTTTCAGTGGATATTTCTTTAAAGTTTACTTCATTGCTGATAAATATTCTGCTTTAACTGGTTAGTTGCTCCTCTAATTAGTTTAATCTTCGCGCATCATTCTAAATATTGTTGTGTGTTTAAATAAATAAAAGGAAGCGTCCGGGTTAGTTTTCTTAGCCTTTCTTTCTCAATATGTGATCTTATATGTTTTATGACTTGTTCGAAATCCGTGTGTTTTTGTTGTGAATAACTTTTGATGTTTCTATCTATATAGTTATTATTATTTTATGATCTTGTCTTTGGTATATTATGTTTCAGAGATTTTAAGCTTAAAGTTCAAGACATTGAAGAGTTCGCCTGAGCGGATGGAAATAGCTTTCCGTTAAATTTTAATTTCAAATCTGTATTTTTGTTTACTATTCCTTGTTATTTCAGTTTGTAATAATTTGTAGCTTTAACTCTCTCTCTATTATATATAAAATATACTTGGGAAAGTCTAAGGGGGAGGGGATTGACGTGCTACTTGTTACTTTATAGTAATTATTTGTTGTTAGAAAGCATGCCTATAGGAGTGTGACTATCTACTTTATC